>CM031602.1:2538868-2541368 GCA_018398815.1 Conus ventricosus
GGCTTTAGGTCTTCATTAAATACAAGTTGCTTGTTTACCAAGGGCTGTAGGTTTTCACGACTGCCTTTTGCCTATGTAATACTGGCTAAACGATTTCATCAAGCGTTGGAAGTCAGTGTTACAGGTCCTTTAAGTTTTCATAAACTTTCAGTTGTCAGTGTAACAGGGGCTTAAGATTTCATCGAATGCTGACTGCCGGTGTTACTGGACCTTAATACGTTCATCAACTACCGGTCGTCAGTGCAACAGGGGGGCTTGACGCTTTCATCAGTTTTCTCGCCGTCAGTGCAACAGGGGCTTAATGTTTTTCATCAGTTTCTCGCCGTCAGTGCAACAGGGGCTTAATGTTTTTATCAGTTTCTCGCCGTCAGTGCAACAGGGGCTTAATGTTTTCTATCAGTTTCTCGTCGTCAGTGCAACAGGGGCTTAACGTTTTCATCAGTTTCTCGCTGTCAGTGCAACAGGGGCTTAACATTTTCATCAGTTTCTCGCTGTCAGTGCAACAGGGGCTTAACGTTTTCATCAGTTTCTCGCCGTCAGGGCAACAGGGGCATACGTTTTCATCCGTCGTGGTTGTGAGTGTAAGAAGCGCTTTGCATTCCAATCGACTGCCGGTTGCCGAGCTACTCATGTAACAAGGGCTTAATGTTTTCAACTGCTGTTGGAAGCCGGTTGTAACAGAGGCTCCACGTAATCACCAACAGCTGCTATCCAGTATAAAAGGGGTGGGGAGTGATTGTTACCTTTAATCAACCACTGACTGCCACTGTCAGAGTGCTGGTATCCAGTATAAAAGGGGTGGGGAGTGATTGTTACCTTTAATCAACCACTGACTGTCACTGTCAGAGTGCTGGTATCCAGTTATAAAAGGGGTGGCGAGTGATTGTTACCTTTAATCAACCACTGACTGTCACTGTCAGAGTGCTGGTATCCAGTATAAAAGGGGTGGGGGGAGGTGAGGGTTACCTTTGATCAACCACTGACGGCCCACTGTCAGAGTGCTGGTATCAGTATAAAAGGGGTGCAGCTGGGTGGGGAGTGAGGGTTACCTGTTGATCAACACTGACGGCACTGTCAGAGTGCTGTATCCAGTATAAAAGAGGTGGGGAGTGAGGGTTACCTTTAATCAACCACTGACGCCACTGTCAGAGTGCTTTCTTAGAAATCAGCTGGCAAGTTGCTAATGCAACAGGCCATCCTGTTTTCATAAAATGCTGGCCGTGTCGGTGAAACAAAAGGTTTCTGGCTTTCATTAGCCAGTGTAACAGCAGCTTTCGGATGAAAAGGATTTTCAAAGGTCCGGCCACAGCATTCACTAAATGCTTGTAAAGATAAACACGGCTACGAGGGAGATGTTCCGGGCAAACTTATGTGGGAAAATCCCATTGTTTGGAAAAGGCAAAGTATACAGAGACAAAATAACAAACAAGGAGTATGGATCGCAGTTTAAAGGCGTTCTCTCTCCGAGTACAGCAGGCTGTGGATAGCACGGAGCAGTATCCGCTGTGACGAGGAAGCGCACAATGTGCCCGTCTACCTTTCTTTATTTAACTGCTGTTTGCCAGTGTAAATAGAGAATGAACGAATCTGATGTTTAACATGTTTTCGTCATAATCACTGATATTACATCGACGTGAAACAAGAGCTTTACATTTTTATCTAAATGAACAACGGGTTTTGGGTTTTAATCAACTGCCGTTTGCCACGTTAACAGGCGGCTTTAGGTTTTCATCAGTTCCCTGTTGTCGGGTTAGCGGGGGCTTAACGATTTTTTTTTTTTTTAATTTTTTATCATCAACTGATTATTAAGCAGTTAAAAGAAGCTTCAGGTATTCATTAAACTACAATTGTTGTCAGTGAAAGTCAGCTCAAGGCTCATTAACTAATGTTACAATTGACTGGAACATCAGGCGTTCATTACCCACTGGTGGTGGTTACCACTGTAACAGGGAGAGGGTCTTTATGTTTCCATCAACTGTTGGTTGCCAGTGTAGCTGCAGCTTTACATTCGTCAGCTATGGTTGCTAGTGTAACTGCAGCTTTACATTTCTGTCAGCTATTGGTTGCTAGTGTAACTGCAGCTTTCATTTCGTCAGCTATTGGTTGCTAGTGTAAATGCAGCTTTACATTTCTGTCAGCTATTGGTTGCGAGTGTAACTGCAGCTTTCCATTCGTCAGCTATGTTGCAGTGTAACTGCAGCTTTTACATTTCTGTCAGCTATGGTTGCTAGTGTAACTCGGGCTTCACGTTACCATCAGCACTGGTGACGGTGTAACGAAGGGTTTATGTTTTATCAATTGCTGCTTCCAGCCTAACTGGGGCTTTACGTTTCATCAACTACGCTGACAATGTAACTAAGCTTTACGTTCTCATCAAACTACTGATTGACAATGTAACTAGGCTTTACTTTCCATCACTACGGTTCAGAGTGAACATCTTCTTACGTTGTCATCAAGAGCTATATGGTTGAGGACGAAAACAGGGGCTTTCGAACGAGAA
>CM031602.1:2543868-2563868 GCA_018398815.1 Conus ventricosus
ACTGGTTTAGGGTCGGAAGAATCTCATTCTTTCATAGATGTGCATACACTGACACTAAAACCAATCCTTCCTTTATTACTGGGTCAGCGTAATTAAACACCGTTCTCCCATATAATCAACAGTGATCCCGAGGGAGCGCGCGCGCGTGCCCACGTCTGTAAAAACGTCAGAAAGTACATGCTAAGACACATCAACCGATCCCCATTACAAACAAAAATTCGCTCTCTTTGTAATAAAATATGCCTCCACCCCTCCACCCCCCGTCCCCTCCCCCCATCCACTCTCCCTCCTCCACCCTTCGGGCACTGAACAACATCCGTCTCCTCATCTATACTCTTCCATGCGCAATATGAGCTGGCTGCTAGCAACTGTGCGAGGTGAGCAAAGGTCATTCACTACACATCCTTTAGTTCACGGTCATTTCTCTGCCATGGCACTGCAAGCGGCGTCAGTTCACGGTCATTTCTCTACCTGCAAGCGGCAGTCAGTTGTATCCGGAGTCTAACTACTCGCAACGAACGCGGGCAGTTGGACACGTGGGAGCGAGTTGTATGCGTGCAGTCTAGGACTAAACAGGGTCGAGACAACGAACTACGCTGCCGTGCAGTCTAGGACTAAACGGGAGCGAGTTGTATGCCGTGCAGTCTAGGACTAAACAGGATCGAGACAACGAACTACGCTATCAAGTAAAGAGAACACGTCTACTACCACCGACGCTTAAAAAGAAAACAAACAAAACGCTGAACCAGTCAGTGCAGAAAGTGTCCAAGCCACCCCGCTTAATAAGCTCGTTATCATTATCCATCATCTCGAGAAAGAAAGGAGAGAAGAAAAAAAAAGCATCAAACGTATATATTTTGAGTCGAAAGATGATGGTGATGATGACAACGACGACGAGAATGATGATTATGATGATATATAAATACTACTAATGTTAATAGCAAAACACAACAACATTGATGATATCAAGAAGAAAATCAAAGAAAGGAAGAAGAGTGAAAAACCTATATTTTTTTATTACATCAGAGAAGGCGATTTACTGGCTCTGCAAAGCTTTTATATTAGGTTCTTTGGCTTCTTTTCGTCAATGCAGGAGCTTCTCTTACACGGAGAAAAATACAGCGGCATTGTCCTAAGCATATTGTGATATACAGCGGCATTGTCCTAAGCATATTGTGATATACAGCGGCATTGTCCTAAGCATATTGTGATATACAGCGGCATTGTCCTAAGCATATTGTGATAGCATCAAGCTTTGGGAACAGACACCCATTGCAAGGCACTCTTGACTACGCACAGTGGCGCCGTCGAGCAAGATTTGTTCACAGACTTGGTTCTAAGATATCGTGGACTGGGATGGGGATAAGGGGTGTGGGAGGGGGTGGGGGTGGGGGGCAGGTGGTCTACGCCTCGTAGATGGAATGGGATATTAGCAGGAAAGAGAACGCTGAAAGATAAGCACATACATTCTTATGGAATACGTTGAAGTAAAGAAAATGCGCACACGCGCCACGCGCGCGCGCGCGCGCGCGTGTGTGTGTGTGTGTGTGTGTGTGTGTGTGTGTGGTGTGGTGTGTGTGTGTGTGTGTGTGCGTGCGCGCGCCCCTATGAGTGTCTGCTTGCCTATGTGCGCAAGCACGCGTGCACACGTGCGTGCTTCTGTACACATCATGTGAACGACATGTACCAGTGGAGACAGATATCTGTAATGACATAATCTGCGTACACACATGCAAGTAAAAAATGAAATGGGGAAAAAAAGAAACAGCAACTCAACAAACAACAACAACAAGACATTGTAGTGAATCGAAGCTGTGTACCTTTTGTTCCTCCTCACTTTCACAAAGATAACACATGCACATAACATTTCCAACGACTTGTGGAAAGGACTGAACTTTCCGTTGGTATTTTACATCCATGGCGACACACTCGCGCTCCTGCTCTCTAATATACTGCCTCTACATGAGTTCAGCCATTCGCATGTGAATGACGCTAAAGACGTGTGTCCATTAAAAGCTCGCAAATTTCGTCTATCAATTAGAACTGAAGAACCCAACCAATCTGCATACCCAACTTAACCCCAAACCCAATCCCCCAAGCCTCATCCCCACGAGGTAGGCAGAAAACGTTACCACTTCATTTGCGTAGAGACACGTAAGTAAAACTACACAGTTTAGTGACAACTGATCTGGTGACCATAGAACACTGACAAAAAAACAAACAAACAAAAAACCACACACACACAAACTAAGAAACGAAACAGAACTTAGTGAAATTCAGACTGAAATCGGCCCAAAGCAGCGCACACATACGGAAACTAAACTAAACTGGTAGACAAACAGGGGACGTAAAGCGCAAATAATGGAACAACCCTGTTCCCTCCCCTGATGAAGGTGATGCGTAACATGAGATGCATCCGCTTTTCCAGAAGCATCTAAAAGAAATTGTTTGCCGAAATATAGGCCTGATCGCACCTCTATCCAAATTCAAAAACCAAACTCCTGATTACGTTCTGAATAAATAAACGAATGAATAAATGAATTAAATCCGTTCGCATGTGAAGGTACTGAAGTCGTCATGTCCACGAAAGCTCAAGGCTTTTGTCTGTCGACATCTGAACCCCCTACCCCTACCTTCACCCCACAAGGCAGGAAGAAAATGCTCTCATCTCATCTGGTTATCAGTAGAGTGAGGTAAGTAAAACGAAGCATGTGACCAACTGATGTGGTTGTGCAAGAACATCAATTAAGAAAAAAAAAAAAAAAAAAAAGAAGAAAGAAAATTTATCCAGGTGGGATCACACCATAATCGGCCAAAAGTAGCACACTCATATACGGGCATCAATAAACTAACCGTCATAAAAGAACGCAGAACATGCACTGCAAACAGAAGAAGCCCGGAAGCAATCCGTGAATAATTCGATGCATGAAATGAGATACCTTGATCTGTTTTCCATATCGGTGAAGCATCTAAACGATGTTGTTCAACGAAAGACGGGCCTAATCACACCCCCATTCACACTGATTTAGATCAAAATCCTCATACCATTATAAATAATGAAATAAGGTCACTCTACATAGCGCAACTCTCCGCCAACGACGAACGAACCCTGGATTCACCATTTGATCCAACTTCGCAACACAGATCCGCACTGCAACATAGATCCGCACCAAACTTAAATGGCTTCGTGGTTGGGACATATTCCATCTTTTCACAAAGTTTCGTTGAAATCGATCACGTGGATTTTGTGTCATCTTGCGGACATTCAAACCAACCAAAGGTGAAAACATAACGAAGGCCTACATAACTTCCTTGGAGGTGGTAATAAACAAACACAGCAGCAAATGAATACAGCTGCATCTCACAAATCCTAACAAAATGAAATTAAAGAAAAGCATAAATCTAATCAACAACTGAATCGTGGAACACATCCGTTCAGAACGAAACCAGACGTGGGGCGATACACCACACAGAACTAAACTGTCATCAACATGTGTCGGCGGGACAGCCTTGTATCTAAACCAAGTTAAACACCATACAAGAATGAACGAGAAACCGATCGAGGGAGCTAGGCCTGTGCGAAAGAATGGCAAGGGCAATCATTGGCAGAATACACCTTGCACCTGCGAATTTGAGAATGCCGTATGATCTTAGGTTGATACATGTGGCTTCGTCTGTGTACACGCATGGTTACAGAATGCCGTATGATCTTAGGTTGATACACGTGGCTTCGTCTATGTGCACGCATACTTACAAGTGAATCCGCGATCATTTTGTGAGCACTTCAATTAAAAGCTAACATCCACCTTAAAGTCGCCATGGTTTTTGTGTTAATCCAGCGTATATGGCGAAGGAGGAATGCAAAATATAGCTCACACCAACCGATCGTGTGTGCGTGTCAGAAAAAGTAAGATTTTGATTTTCAAGTCTCCTACCATCACATAAAAAGTCATCTGCCAAATACAAAGTCATGTTGCTTAAATCAAAACAACGGTGCGCTGTGCATGTGCTCTAAATGGATACAATAACCTTCTCAATATAAACAACGGTGCGCTGTGCATGTACTCTAAATGGATACAATAACCTTCTCAATGTCTGTCAACCGAAACCAAACCAAACCAATGAAAGCCGTGCGGCGAAGACGATAATCATAGCAATAACGAAACCAAGAAAAACAGGCAGGCTCGTGTCGGCTAACATCCAGGTTACCTGCCCCTTCTTTCTCAGACCAGCGGCGCCACTGTCCGTCTGATCCCAGAGGTCATAGTTTCGTTGCGTGTTTATCACCTCATGAACACAGGGAGATTAGAACAACGTGACACTTCAAGCCAACAGTGGACCACGTACACTGTGTAGCTTCAACGGTGGGAAAGTGTGTGTGTGTGTGTGTAGTGTGTGTAGTGTGTGTGTGTGTGTGTGTGTGTGCGCGCGCGTGCCTTTTTTCCCTTCTAAAACAGTTGATCAAAATTTGAGACTTTAGGAGGTGGCGGGGGTCCATTTCCATTAAAAGGGAAGTCACGCCTCTATAAGGACCAGTGAGTTATCTCCTCCAATGCAATTAATCAGTCCGTGAACTTAAAAGAGGAAAAAGCCTAGAAAGAAATTTTTCTGGCCAATACATATATATATATATATATATATATATATATTTTTATTTTTTGCTGAACACCCATCTTCCCTTGATGACTCGTTAGGTTGCCCCGGGTCTTACAGGGGAGATAAATTATGATTGTATGTTGTTGAGGGGCATCTATCCCGAGATAGGAAAACAGCCTGGTCTTCCGATATATCAATCAGGACGATCTCTACCATCCAGCGTTATCAATCACCAGAAAGCATGAATAATAAATGGAACAGTTATCTGACGTGATCGTTTTGACGAGAGAGAGAGAGAGAGAGAGAGAGAGAGAGAGAGAGAGAGAGAGAGAGAGAATTAATGTTACATTTATGTTATCTTGGTAAACATTCATGCTTTCTGTAACTTCACTCAAAAACCTGAAGAACAGGGCACAAACAAAGCAAGGTTCCAGCGAGTGGCAAATACATACTGCCACACTCCAAAGTCTCCATAATATCTCGGTGAGAGCCTTGCTGCAGACGTGGTTTCAAGCCCTGGCAGCAAGAACACAAGTTAACACAACCACATGGCAGACAACCCCAGCTGATGCACATCACACTAGAATATCATCATAACTGGAAGGGGATATAAGAATTTGGTGGGGGGGGGGGGGGGGGGGGGGGGGGGGAAGAAGGGCGGAGGAAAATCAGATAGTTTCAGGCCGTCGTTTAGCATATTTGCGCTTATTTTTTTAAGGACAAGTACGGCATCGTTTTTAACATAGTTACAAGCCTGATGTGGCCTCCTAGCTATGCAGTTAAAAAGAACAAAAGCAAGCATGAATCGAAACTGGATCACCACGGACAACTTCTCTAACCCTACTTCGCACTCCGGGTAGAAACACCCCCCCCCCCTCCCTCCCCACCTTTGCCAAACATACAGACACGGTCTTCCCGTCTACATCTTGCACACCCAGGTGTCCGGCACCCCGTTGATGTGTTTGACGGCAACCTCGCAGCATCTCCCTGTGCAAGGACCGGCTCAGCGGTACAGCCTTTCGTTTGCCGTCAAACATTGTAAGCGATCAAATCACACCGTAACCCCACGTAAAACCACCATCTTCGTGCTGTCCATCTCAATATGTTGTTGTTGTTCTGGTGGAAGTGTAGAATAAGATGCACCCCCCCCCCCCCCCCCTTCCCTGCCCTCGTATGACGATTCTTCCTGTATGGGCAGTGCACCTGAACGTAACTCACTCTGGCAACGTTATAGTGCACACCACTTTAGCATCTCCGCAACCAACGCCCAGCCTGTGCTGCATGCAGCAACAGTGGGCAAAGGTGAGGTAGAGTTGCTTACAGCCCAGCCGACCGCAAAGGGCCATATCCTGGCTGCCACCTCATTCAAGTCAACCGACAAATCATATTAATAAAAACAAAATCATTCACACAACCCTTTTAACACACACCTTTGAAAAACACACCGGCAAATTTTGTGAAAACTCTTTCCTCCGTAAAATCATAGATCAGATGAACAGTGGGCACAATTCTGACACTTTCTGGGCAAGGCGGTAAGAAGGAGGGTGGGGGGTGGGGGTGGAAGTGGGGGGTGGGGGAAGGAGGTGCGGGCAGGTTACCTGTGATGGTGTTTAGGGGCGGGTGGTCCAGCTCCACGGCCAAGAGGTTGGTCTGCACGGCAGGGAAGTACTCCACGAAGTGCGAGTTCTTCTCCAGGGCGGGGCCCCAGTCCTGCACCGGGTGACACAGCACCTGGATCCTCTGGGGATGGACACACAGCGGGCAGTCAGGTCACGTCACAAGGCACACACAGCGGGCAGTCAGGTCACGCCACAAGACACACACTGCGGGCAGTCACGTCACGCCACAAGGTACACACAGCGGGCAGTCAGGTCACGCCACAAGGTACACACAGCGGGCAGTCAGGTCACGCCGCAAGCTACACACTGCGGGCAGTCACGTCACGCCACAAGGTACACACAGCGGGCAGTCAGGTCACGCCACAAGGTACACACTGCGGGCAGTCACGTCACGCCACAAGGTACACACTGCGGGCAGTCAGGTCACGCCACAAGGTACACACTGCTGGGGCAGTCACGTCACGTCACAGGTATACACACTGCTGGCAGTCAGGTCACGTCACAAGCTACACACTGCGGGCAGTCAGGTCACGTCATAAGGCACACACTGCGGGCAGTCACGTCACGTCACAAGGTACACACTGCTGGGCAGTCAGGTCACGTCACAAGGTACACACAGCGGGCAGTCAGGTCACGCCACAAGGTACACACAGCGGGCAGTCAGGTCACGCCACAAGGTACACACAGCGGACAGTCAGGTCACGTCACAAGCTACACACTGCTGGGCAGTCAGGTCACGTCACAAGGTACACACTGCGGGCAGTCAGGTCACGCCACAAGCTACACACTGCTGGGCAGTCAGGTCACATCATAAGGTACACATTGCGGGCAGTCAGGTCACGCCACAAGGTACACACAGCGGGCAGTCAGGTCACGCCACAAGGTATACACAGCGGGCAGTCAGGTCACGTCATAAGGTATACACAGCGGGCAGTCAGGTCACGCCACAAGGCACACACAGCGGGCAGTCAGGTCACGCCACAAGATAACACTGCTGGGCAGTCAGGTCACGTCACAAGGTACACACAGCGGGCAATCAGGTCACGCCACAAAGCACACACAGAGGGCAGTCAGGTCACGTTACACGCCACACACAGCGGGCAGTCAGGTCACGCCACAAGGCACACACAGCGGGCAGTCGGGTCACGCCACAAGGCACACGCTGCGGGCATTGAGGTCACGCCACAAGCTACACACAGCGGGCAGTCAGGTCACGCCACAAGGCACACACTGCTGGGCAGTTCTGGTCTGACTGACCCCCGCCCCCCCCCCCCCCCCCCCTTCCTTAACTGTTGGTACCTCCCCCTCTAGCCATCTTTTTCCTCCCTCCCCCCACCATCTCCTCCAACTCTCTTTCACCCCCCCCCCCCGCCCCCTCCACTCCCCTTTCTGTCGTCTCTCTCTCTCTCTCTCTCTCTCTCTCTCTCTCTCTCTCTCTCTCTTCTTCTTCCCGACCGTCTCCATCTCTCCATCAAACGTTTTATACAGTAATAACATTAGTCCTCAACTCATTATTCAATCATAGGTCATTAAGAACTGAGGTACATATTAAATTCCAAGTCAAGTACAAAGTTTATTGCCAGCCGACTGCGAACGGCACATCAAGGCCAATATCAATTGTTATCATAAGTCATCCTGAAAAACGGTACTGAATATAAAGAGCATCACACACACACACACACACACACACACACACACCACAGAGCTAAGAAACAACCTATCGCTGATCCAGAACAAATTTAATATATTGTTGACATAGCCACTGCCGTAATCTATTGCCTTGTTGATTGTAGACATTCCCTAAGAACTCGACAATGTGCAGACACAACATTCGTAACCCCACAACCTTTAAAAAGGTCCGAGGAAGAGCGGTGAACAGCTAAAAACGCAGTCCCTAAACATGACAAGTAATCAAACAGCCAAGGGTTAGATCATAATAAAGGAAGCAGACTTATACTTCACAATAACCACGAGGTCAACGGAAATTAACATCACAGGATGCACACCACAAATTAAAGCGCCAAGGCCTTGCTTAAGAAGTCGAGTATTTATAGATTGGCGTAACTGGATCGTTTTGAGAATTTTTGTTGGGTCTGAGAGTCGATTCTCCTCATCTTCTTTCATACGGCCATCAAGGAACAGGCCAGGTGGTTCCAAGCAGACATGCTAAGATCAAAGGAACAGGATTGTTTTGGGCGCTTGGAGCTGGCGCAAAGATAGAGTCACGGGCGAGTGCAAAAGCCTGAAATGTGTGTCAACTAAGGGGAAAGTTAAGTATTTGAAGATAGTGATTTTATCAGTGAAGATCCCTCCCTCCCCTCCCCAACAAGGCAAATAATTGGTGGGGAGTTGTTCTTTTGATCAATTACCGCTTTAACATTAAATGCAGGCTCAAATTTATGGTAGGCCTCAAAACGCTCACATGGATAAAAAGTGTTACAGTGCAAAATCCAAATTGTGGCGTATGGCCACAAAGAAGATTCTTCCCGACTGACCTTGAGCAGGGGACCTTGACCTCGCGCGATCTTGATCAAGGCGCACAGGACGATGGGCAGCACACACAGGATCACGATGAGGAAACCCAACGCCTCTGACCACCAGGGGTACTTGACCGTGTCGAACTGATCCCCCAACGTCTGATAGCCGATGGCAGAGGAGATGATGATGAACTGAAACCCACAAAGACATCACCGACATCGCAGCCATGGTACATACTCCTGTGCTTTCTGTGTGTGTGTGTGTGTGTGTGTCCTGTGGGTCACCATTAGGATGCTGGGGGCTTTTGCAGCACAGACAGCTCTCCGTCAAGTTCTGGAAGTTCGGAGCCGCTATCTTTCTCTGTTCTTTCACGCTCTCCGGTTCTCTCCCTTCTTCCCTTTCAGCCTGTTGTTTTACGGTCCTTTGTGCACCACTCTTGAGGCTTTGTTCTGGGAACGTTACTTACACTTATTTCTGGTCACGATATCTCGTAGGCTTCTCTTCGGTCTTTGTTCTTTCTTTCCTTTTTCTTTTGTTGTTGTTGTTGTTGTTGTGAGCTGGCGATTCGGTGGTGGAAACTACTCACACTGTCAAGGGTGAGCACTTACTGTCCATTCTGAAGTGTCGTTTCACCCATATGGCTTTTTCATTTTTTTATATTTTTTTGTTCTTGGGTACATGTAAAAAATTTTAAAATCAATTTTGCTTTAAGAAAAGCTTTCTTTTTTTTTTGTACGACTTTTCTTTAAATTTTGAAATTGGGAAATCAAGCGGAGATGGCTGGCGCACTAAGCAAGGCCTTGTTGTTGTTTTTTCACCGTAAGGATGCCAACAATTTTGCTACCATGTTATGAAATCGCTTTTGCTGTTTATTCGTTTTACGGGTGTAATCACTTTTTCTTTTCATGATCTGATCTGTTCAGGATATGACCATTTTCCCATAGTCGACAGCCCTGGGCTATAATAAAAAAAACAACAACTGCAAATCATAAACGATCCTGTGGATTTTCCTACATACTACAGCCAGTTAAAGCTCCCCCGTTGTTGTGAATGCTTTTATGTGCGCAAATGGCTACTATGCGTATGCTGGACTCGGGTTTTGCATCCCACTCAACAGGCTTTCACTGTAAAACCTCATTACCTTATGGAAAGAGAGAATACAATCTCAGCCCCCCCCCCCCCCCCCCCCAAGCGAAAATCAAATCATAAACCCAGTATTCTCTCCCTTATAAACTTTCAAGAGGGTGTGAACTCCATTTCCATCTAACAATCGGAGGACGTGTCCGTTTCTGGCGCACAGGAAAAACAAACAAAAACAAACAAAGTAGCTGAACATAATTCAAAGACCTTTGACCTCTAACCCTTCGAGACAACATTTAGCCTCTCCGTATCAAAGACGAAGTAGATTTTTAACGGAAAGAAGCCAAACAAGACTGTACATTTCTAAAAGTTCGTCTTTAATTTCACTCCTTTCCAGTTGGGAAGAATTGATCAGTCTTTTACCTTTTCACACAGGAAGTTTTGCCGAAGCGAAGCTTTCGGCCTCCATCCAGAGGCCTTCGTCACCGCCGAATGTCTCGCTGAGTGAGCTGTGTTCGGTGCCCGCGATCTCGAGATGAACTCGAGTCACGAGACCGAATAAGGGAAGTGTAGGCTGCTGGTAGGTTGCGTCGCCCCCGGTCTCGGTTGAGGGAAGGAGACGTGGCCGCGATGTAGATGGCCTCCTTTACTCCTCTTTGGAACCATTTAGGTTCTTGGTCCAGGACGCTGACACTGTCCTGGGAGAACTCATGTCCGCTGGTGTTCAAGTGTTCTCCGACTGGTGATGATTCTCTCTTGTGTTCTTTGATGCGGAGTTTCAATTTTCTTTCAGTTTCTCCGACGTATGTCTGGTCACAATTTCCACACTGGATCTCGTAGATTGCCCCTGATCGTTCTAGTTTGTCCACTTTGTCCTTAGGGGCCACTAGTCTGCTTCTGATGGTGTTATAGGGCTTAGAGTGGACCACCACGCCATTCTTCCTGATCTTGCGGGCGAGGGCTTCCGTCACACCCTTGACATTGGGGATGGTGACATGTCCAAGGGTGGGGCTCGTTTTCTTGGTGGAGGGGTGGGGAGCGGTCTTCGTGCTTCCTGGTAAGTCCCAGGCCCATTTGGGGTAGCCTGAGATGCTCAGCACTTCCTGGAGGTGGCGGAGTTCCTCTTCACGGTTTGACTGGGTGGAGCAGATGGTATTTGCTCGGTGATGTAGGGTTCGGATCACTCCCAGCTTGTGTTCTAGGGGCTGGTGGCTGTCGAACTGGAGGTACTGGTCAGTATGGGTTGGTTTCCTGTACACTTGGAATGCTAAGGAGTTCCCCTCTCTGGTAATCTTGGTGTCCAGCATGGCGATGCTGCCGTTCTCTTCCACTTCCCTGGTGAATTTTATGGCCAGGTGCTGTTCGTTCAAGAACTGACTTCAGTTTTTGCTTGATGTCTGGGCAGGTGCGTTTCCACAGGGCAGCCTTTCCGAGTTTGTCTGTTTCTGTCTTTAAATTACAGTTTACATTCCCTCCCTGCCTCGCTCCACTTTTCTGATCCTGTCAACAGCACACAAGTTACCAGCGGCTGTGTTGGATTTGTCTGCGTGTTTTGAATGACGTTGCTCAAGATCAAAGGGTTACGCCAATTTTAGTGCAAGACTAATTCACAGAGAGAGAGAGAGAGAGAGAGAGAGGTGAGAAGAGATGAGAGAAAGTGATGAGAAGAAGGAAGAAAGCATGATGCAAATCCAAGTAAGTAGAATGGTAGTCAGGTAAAAGGTGTTCACACCACACCACCCCTCGTCACCCCCACAACATCACAACGCACACATACACACACAAACACCACACACACACACGTCAACGTACTCAAAGATCCCTTGGTTCCATACACACCCATCCTCACCTCTCCTCCGTGCCCTCCAAAACACACTCACAAACACACATACACTCACACACATATACGCGCGCGCATCCACCCACACGAGACTTGAACCGGCGACTCACCAGGATGAGAGCAGGGCAGACGCAGGCCCACATGACCCGCCACCACAGGCCCACCTTGCTGCGGATCATGTGCTGGATGTCGGCGCAGAACTGCTGCAGGCCGTAGACCCAGGCAATGCCGGCACACATGGCGATGCCCGTCACCAGCAGAGGGAAGCCGCACAGATACTCGTCCAACAGCTGCAGCAGGTACACCCCGCCCTGCAAAGCGACAATGATGAAGATGAGAAGAAGAAAAGAAAAGGAGGAGGAGGAGGAGGAGGAGGAGTACAAGGGAAGGAGGAAGAGGAGGAAGAGGAGGAGGAAAAGACGAAAGGGAGGAAGAGGAGGAGAAGAAGGAAGAGAGAGAGAGAGAGAGAGAGAGAGAGAGAGAGAGAGAGAGAGAGAGAGAGAGAGAAGAGGAGAGCGAGAGAGAGAGAGCGAGGAGAGAAGGAAGAGGAGAAGAAGACGAAGACGAACAACAACAACCATAACAACAACAAAAGTCCCACCATGACCGTATATGGTATCAGTCATCAAAAAGCAATGAAAAATGGAGTTATTAAAGTGACTTCTGTAGCGAAGGAAGTCGCGTCTAGCCGGCTGTGCACAATCGAACACGAGGTGTACCGTGGGGATTCACGACAACCACGTCAGCGACACAACCCGACGACCTAAAGTCATGGACCGATGAGACTGAAGATGAGGATGACGACGACGACAACGACCACGACGACGACAACGATGAGGATGATGACGTTGATGATGATGATGATGACGATGACGACGACAACGACCACGACGACAACGATGATGTGATGTTGATTATGATAACGACGACGACCATGATGATAACGATAATGATGACGAAGGATACCGACGAGAATAAGGAGGAGGAGGACCACGACGATGCGTATAAACAACATGCAACGAGAACAACGACGACAGTGGTTCTAGTTGGAGTACAGGAAGGTGGAGGTTGAGAACATGGAAGAGAATGAAGACGATGAGGAAAATGATGACGACGTCTACAACAACAACAACAACAACAACACGAAAGACGAACTGACATCCCCTCTCCCACCCCCAAGACAACATCAACACCACCGCCATCAGAGACCTGCGCCGCCAGCGGAAGGCCGATGAGGAAGGAGGCGAGGCAGACCAGCATCAGCATCAGCACGCGCTTCTTCTTGAAGGCCGGCTGCTCGTCGATGAGGGCGGTGATGAGGGTCTCGATGGTGCAGAAGGTGGTGCCCAGCCCCATGGTGACCAGCATCAGGAAGAACAGGATGGACCACAGCGAGGGCACCGGGAACGACAGCAGGGCCGCCGGGTACACGATGAACGTCATCCCCACGTCTGAAAAAGACGCACATACACAGGGCATGAACGCCCGCACACGTATAAATGTACATATACAAACACATGCAAACGCACGCGCGCGCGCACGCATGCACACATACTCCAGCGTGCACACATGCACGTACACACGCGCACTCGCACACACAAACACATCCCCTGCCCTTCCATTCCCCTTCCCATCTTCCCCCCCCCCCCCCGCCCCTCCCCGGGGTTTCCGCTCGTCTACTATCGCCACTGCGACTGGACACCAAACAAAAATCTGAAAAAAGCGTTTGAAAAAAAATCTGCCAAAACAACGTGGACAAACGAATCACAAGGCAAAACATGACGCGTTTCGACCTCTTAGGTCTTCTTCAGGCAAGAGAAACGCCGCTCAGGACAACGAAATTAAGCACGAGCAATCATTTATCTCGTCAAATTCAGCGCAATAGCAAGTGGTCAGGAAATGCATTGTTATGTTCTTGTATTGTAGAGCAGGTGCGATCTTGCGCTGAATTTGACCAGGTTAAGTCACTGCCCGTTCTTCACGTTCGTTGTACCCAGTGTTGTTTATCTTGCCTGAAGAAGACCTCAGAGGTCGAAACACGTCGTGTTTTGTCTTGTGATTCGTTTGTCCACGTTGTTTGGCAGGAGTTACTCCAAACACTTCTTAAGATTTGTTTAGATTTCCGTCTGCGGTCGCCTCGCTCTGCAACAAAGCAGACAAAGAGGTTGTTCCTCCACTGACCTGACTGAATGACGTCCTGAACGGAGGCGCCCAGCCTCTCACTGAGGACGCCCACCATGGCGAACACGGCAAAGCCCGCCATGACGCTCATCAGCGTGTCGCCAATGCACACCAGCAGCGCGTCTCTGCCCACACAAACACGGTTGACTGGAAGATGTCACACATGAGTCAACCCTTTCCACGCCTACCCTGCGGTGTATGATTCGACACTCACCAAGCACTCTCCTCAAATGGCCACAATGGCAAACAACTTAGGCTTAGGAAAACCGCATCATACTACGACCGCGCACGCGCGCTGTTTCCGGGCCGACGTGAGCTAACCCTAGCAGGGCCCCCAACATACTCACCGCTATGAGGTTTACAGGATTGTCAGAAACGGCCAGATGGACGATTACCAAAGACATCTGAAAATAACAGATGGATCGTCGTGCGCAGCTCTCACGAGTAGCGTGATCGTGTCTACCACGTTTAGCGTTCTCACGTACCAAAGTTTTCTTTTTCTGTCGTTTTAGAACTTCATAAACGTGCTAGTGCGTGAAGGTGTTACATGTTTAGCCAAACGTATTTAGCATAATCATCGTGATTTTATCACAGTTTCTTTTCAGAAGTAAACAAACTATTACCTTGTTCTGATGCTGTTCACTGAAATGTTTCTCCAACACATATCTGATACATTCTGCCGGCCTGTCCTAGAATCTGACAGCTATTTGCGACTGCGTCCTGAATTGAAGCCTCTTAGGGGATGTGTATACTGTGTGTGTGGTTGTCCAATACAACTGCACCCAATGCTGGACACCTTATCATTTCTGAAGGTACTCTCTCACTCCTTGGCGTCAATAAAGCTAAATAATTGCAGTTTATAGCCAGGAATGTGTTTTCTCTCCCTCTTCCCACGGAAAAAGACTAATGATCTTACTGTAACATTGCTAGAGTTGGTGCAGAAATTAGCGAAATTAAGTTCCCAGTAAGTTATATACAAAGAAGTTTTCATCTGTATTCCTCTGAAAATGTATCGTCGAAACAGGTGAAAGCATGTCAAAAATTCAGGGTCCAGACAACTTGACGAGTTAAACAAAAAATAAATGACTTTTCTATGCCATTTGGAGAACGTTTCGTGTCCGCAGAATACTTTATTTCACACACACAACTGTATTCCTACTGTTATCAAAGTGCCCATTCGGTTATGCCTGTAGGTGGCAATATGTTCAATTGAGTTTTGCAGACTGGTAAGTCCCATGACTTTCCATGATTTTGACCATAATTCCATGACCTTCCAGTCTTGGAAAGTTACTTTTCTAAATTCCATAACTTTACACGCTTTGCATGACCGGTACGGACCATGTCCAATGCACATGATGGTTTCTGTTCATGTCATCGTTTTTATACTGCACTGTATATTGGAAAAGACAAAACTCAATGAAAATATTTCCGGAAATAGTTAAATGAAAAAAGTCAAAGTTGACTCCCTAGCCCCCCTCCCCCCTTTCCCTTCACCTATGATGCCTCCCTACCCCCCCCCCCTGTCTCCCCCCCCCCCCCCCACACACACACACACATCTGGACACGGTTTTGCGAAAGTCACTTGGCCAGTCAGGGCAGAAAACTAACCTCGCGTATCCACTCCAACCCTACTTCCAGCCTCCCAGCCCCCTCCCCCATGTAGACATTGTTATGAAAGAGCGTGCAACTGGTCCCGGTGGTTAGAAGGTTGCCCCCCCCCCCGACCTCCATATCACCCCTCACCCCCAAACCCACCCCTCCATACCCCACCCACAAAGTATTTGAGGATGTTATTTTCAAGGCGGTTGTGGCTGGCCAGGTGGTCAACAACCCTAGCCCCCCCCCCCCCCCCCCCCCCCAACCCATTTCCCTCAAGCCAACCCTTCATCCTCTCATTCCCTGCCAGCACTCCTAGACCTTGTTGTGGAAGCGGTTGTTGCTGGCCATGGTGGTCAACAAAGCGGTTGTTGCTGGCCATGGTGGTCAACAAAGCCCCCCTCCCTCCCCGAACTTCCCTCAAACCCATTCTTCATCCTCTCCCTCCCTGCCCGCCCTCCTACCCCCTGTAGACGTTGTTGTAGAAACGGTTGTCGCTGCTTTCCGCCACTTCAATGAATCTCTTCCTCACTATCTCTCTTCTTCTCTCTGCACCTACCAAAGCTCTCGTACCCTTCGCTCTTCGTCACAAAACTTTTGAAAATCCCTAAGCGTTCTCTGAAATCTGTTGGCGAAAGAGCCTTCAGTTTTAGAGCACCTTCTATTTGGAACTCCCTCCCTGAAGACCTTCGTAATCAGCCTACTCTTTCTTCTTTTAAATCTCAGCTCAAAACGTACCTCTTCAAAAAAGCCTATTCTCTTCTGTAGATGACTAGATCTCTCCTAAATCCCTCCACAACTAGTTCGGTGAGGCAGTTTATGCATGTAGGTGCGTCTGCCATTGTGTATTTTCTTTTTGCTGTGTGCATGAATATTGTATAAATAAGTGCAAATGGTGGATGTAAGCGCATTGAGTTGTACAACAAGAAATGCGCTATATAAGTATTATACATTATTATTATTATTAGTATTATTATCAACACCCCCCCCCATTTCACAGTCCCCAACTTCCTCAAGCCCATTCTTCATCTCTCCCCCTCCTCCGCCCGCCCTACCCCCCCCCCCCCACACCCCCCCCCCCCCCCCACCCCCGTACGTTTGTAGAGCTGAAACTGGCCACAGTAGCCACAAGCCCCCACCACCATCCCCCGTCCCCCACCCCCACCACTCCTCCCTTACGTCGCTTACAAGCACCACCAACTAACCCCCAACCATCCCCCCTCCCACCTAACGTCTTTGCAGGAAGCGTTCTCTGCCACTATCAGACCCCCAACTACCCACCAACCTACCAAGCCGCCCCGTAGCGTTGGTGGAGCGGTGTAGCTGGCCAGCGGGTCAGACGCCCCACAGCGGAGAGGGAGAAGAAGACCTGGGCGGCGGCGTCCCCCCACATGCGGGGCTGGCGGAGCAGCTCCCAGCGCGGGGTGGTGTAGAAGTGCACGCCCTGGCTGCTGCCCGTCATGGAGACCCCGCGGATCAGCAGCACCAGCACGGCAATGTAGGGGATCAGCACCACCACGTAGGACACCTGCCAAAGATCAACACCACCACGTAGGACACCTGCCAAAGATCAACACCACCACGTAGGACACCTGCCAAAGATCAACACCACCACGTAGGACACCTGCCAAAGATCAACACCACCACGTAGGACACCTGCCACAGATCAACACCACCACGTAGGACACCTGCCAAAGATCAACACCACCACGTAGGACACCTGCCAAAGATCAACACCACCACGTAGGACACCTGCCACAGATCAACACCACCACGTAGGACACCTGCCAAAGATCAACACCACCACGTAGGACACCTGCCACAGATCAACACCACCACGTAGGACACCTGCCACAGATCAACACCACCACGTAGGACACCTGCCAAAGATCAACACCACCACGTAGGACACCTGCCAAAGATCAACACCACCACTCAGGACACCTGCCAAAGATCAACACCACCACGTAGGACACCTGCCAAAGATCAACACCACCACGTAGGACACCTGCCAAAGATCAACACCACCACGTAGGACACCTGCCAAAGATCAACACCACCACGTAGGACACCTGCCAAAGATCAACACCACCACTCAGAACACCTGCCAAAGATCAACACCACCACGTAGGACACCTGCCAAAGATCAACACCACCACGTAGGACACCTGCAAAAGATCAACACCACCACGTAGGACACCTGCCAAAGATCAACACTACGACGTAGGACACCTGCCAAAGATCAACACCACCACGTAGGACACCTGCCAAAGATCAACACCACCACTCAGGACACCTGCCAAAGATCAACACCACCACGTAGGACACCTGCCAAAGATCAACACCACCACGTAGGACACCTGCCAAAGATCAACACCACCACGCTGGACACCTGCCAAAGATCAACACCACCATACAGGACAGACATCTGCCAAAGATCAACACCACCACATAGGACAGACACTTGCCAAAGATCAACGCCACCACATAGGACAGACACCTGCCAAAGATCAACACCAGCACATAGGACAGACACCTGCCAAAAATCAACACCACCACGTAGGACAGACACCTGCCAAAGATCAACACCACCACGTAGGACAGACACCTGCCAAAGAGCAACACCACCACGTAGGACAGACACCTGCCAAAAATCAACACCACCACGTAGGACAGACACCTGCCAAAAATCAACACCACCACGTAGGACAGACACCTGCCAAAGAGCAACACCACCACGTAGGACAGACACCTGCCAAAGATCAACGCCACCACATAGGACAGACACCTGCCAAAGATCAACACCAGCACATAGGACAGACACCTGCCAAAAACCAACACACCACACGTAGGACAGACACCTGCCAAAGAGCAACACCACCACGTAGGACAGACACCTGCCAAAGAGCAACACCACCACGTAGGACAGACACCTGCCAAAGATCAACACCACCACATAGGACAGACACATGCCAAAGATCAACACCACCACGTAGGCCAGACACCTGCCAAAGAGCAACACCACCACGTAGGACAGACACCTGCCCAAGGAGACCCGGCCTCAAGACCCACACGTCAAGAACACGGACACGTCAAGAACACGGACATGAAAGGGGTGTGCAGGAGCTCGGAGTAAGTGGTGGGACGTCGCTGATTTCACCATCGTGGTGGGACGTCGTTGATTTCACCGTAGTGGTGGGACGTCGTTGATTTCACCGTAGTGGTGGGACGTCGTTGATTTCACCATAGTGGTGGGACGTCGCTGATTTCACCATAGTGGTGGACGTCGTTGATTTCACCATAGTGGTTGGACGTCGTTGATTTCACCATAGTGGTGGGACGTCGCTGATTTCACCATAGTGGTGGGACGTCGTTGATTTCACCATAGTGGTGGGACGTCGTTGATTTCACCATAGTGGTGGGACGTCGTTGATTTCACCATAGTGGTGGGACGTCGCTGATTTCACCATAGGGGTGGGAAGTCGCTGATTTCACCATAGTGGTGGGACGTCGCTGATTTCACCATAGTGGTGGGATGTCGCTGATTTCACCATAGTGGTGGGACGTCGTTGATTTCACCATAGTGGTGGGACGTCGTTGATTTCACCATAGTGGTGGGACGTCGCCGATTTCACCATAGTGGTGGGACGTCGTTGATTTCACCATAGTGGTGGGACGTCGTTCATTTCACCATAGTGGTGGGACGTCGTTGATTTCACCATAGTGGTGGGACGTCGCTGATTTCACCATAGTGGTGGGACGTCGTTGATTTCACCATAGTGGTGGGACGTCGTTGATTTCACCATAGTGGTGGGACGTCGTAGATTTCACCATAGTGGTGGGACGTCGTTGATTTCACCATAGTGGTGGGACGTCGTTGATTTCACCATAGTAGTGGGACGTCGCTGATTTCACCATAGTGGTGGGACGTCGTTGATTTCATCATAGTGGTGGGACGTCGTTGATTTCACCATAGTGGTGGGACGTCGCTGATTTCACCATAGTGGTGGGACGTCGTTGATTTCACCATAGTGGTGGGACGTCGCTGATTTCACCATAGTGGTGGGACGTCGCTGATTTCACCATAGTGGTGGGACGTCGCTGATTTCACCATAGTGGTGGGACGTCGTTGTTTTCACCATAGTGGTGGGACGTCGCTGATTTCACCATAGTGGTGGGACGTCGTTGATTTCACCATAGTGGTGGGACGTCGCTGATTTCACCATAGTGGTGGGACGTCGTTGATTTCACCATAGTGGTGGGACGTCGCTGATTTCACCATAGTGGTGGGACGTCGCTGATTTCACCATGGTGGTGGGACGTCGCTGATTTCACCATAGTGGTGGGACGTCGTTGATTTCACCATAGTGGTGGGACGTCGCTGATTTCACCATAGTGGTGGGACGTCGTTGATTTCACCATAGTGGTGGGACGTCGTTGATTTCACCATAATGGTGGGACGTCGTTGATTTCACCATAGTGGTGGGACGTTGATTTCACCATAGTGGTGGGACGTCGTTGATTTCACCATAGTGGTGGGACGTCGTTGATTTCACCATAGTGGTGGGACGTCGCTGATTTCACCATAGTGGTGGGACGTCGCTGATTTC
>CM031602.1:2568868-2576368 GCA_018398815.1 Conus ventricosus
AATTCATTAATTAACTACTTTTTCTTCCTTTCTCCTCTCTTTCCCTGCTGGACTAGAACCGAGATTCACTGCTGTTGAGAGTTGGGCTAAGTGACCGTTTTTAATCGTGCCAATAAGGTGGGGTTTTCCTGCCTCGACCGGCTTCTACCCGGAGCTGAGTTTGCTTTGGGCTCCATTGGGAAATCTGGGACCACACAGTCGAGTCTCAAGGGATGCGTCTCCAACTGTGTTGCTCTCATTTCCTGACTAACATTGCATGCGTCTGTATCTCTCGGGCCTGCTTGAAGCCGGGATATATTATGACAGTAAACACAGAGAGCAGCCCTTCGTGCAGTCTCAGACCAGAAGGGAGATACCAAGTATCACACTGACCATCCACATCCTCACCGATCAACATGAAAAAAAACAAAGGTCTCAAATTCTGTCGTCCTTCATGCCTTGCTCTCATGGTGACCTCAGTTTCGATTTTCTCTCCACGTCTATGGCCTTGGTTCGGTTTTGTCGTGGTCACCTGTATTGACGAATTCATAGGGACTGTGGTCGGATGGACGTGGTGGCGCCCTCCAGAAGGAGAGAGTCCACCCACACTGGGTTTGCGACAAAGCAATAATTGTCGTCAGTGGGAGGCTGAGTAAGTGGTGTCCTGCGAATGCTGGATCAGAACAGGCACCACTGAACACCACCGAAGTGACTCGGCAGCAGTGCAGTGTCTCCTCTGGTGGGTTGCCTCTTGACGACTTGGCGCTGACTGCTCCCTGTGGATTGCCGGTGCCGAGGCTGCGGAGGGGGAGCCGGAAAGAGCGTAGTGGGTGCAATGCCAGCAGAAAAAGAGTGGCATGGCAAATGAGAGTGGACAACAGTCCCTTGGTTGGAGGCAAGCTGGGGCCTGGAAGAACACTGTCCATTGCGTTGCCTGGTGTCCATCCCCGTCACTGTCACCACCATGTAGAGGGGAGAAGAACACTGTCCGTTGCGTTGCCCGTTGTCCATCCCCGTCAGTATCACCACCATGTAGAGGGGAGAAGAACACTGTCCGTTGCGTTGCCCGTTGTCCATCCCGTCACTGTCACCACCATGTAGAGGGGAGAAGAGGGGAGAAGAACACTGTCCATTGCGTTGCCTGGTGTCCATCCCGTCACTGTCACCACCATGTAGAGGGGAGAAGAACACTGCCCATTGCGTTGCCTGGTGTCCATCCCCGTCACTGTCACCACCATGTAGAGGGGAGAAGAGGGGAGAAGAACACTGTCCATTGCGTTGCCTGGTGTCCATCCCGTCACTGTCACCACCATGTAGAGGGGAGAAGAACACTGTCCATTGCGTTGCCTGATGTCCATCCCCGTCACTGTCACCACCATGTAGAGGGGAGAAGAGGGGAGAAGAACACTGTCCCTTGCGTTGCCTGATGTCCATCCCCGTCACTGTCACCACCATGTAGAGGGGAGAAGAGGGGAGAAGAACACTGTCCCTTGCGTTGCCTGATGTCCATCCCCGTCACTGTCACCACCATGTAGAGGGGAAGAGGGGAGAAGAACACTGTCCCTTGCGTTGCCTGATGTCCATCCCCGTCACTGTCACCACCATGTAGAGGGGAGAAGAGGGGAGAAGAACACTGTCCCTTGCGTTGCCTGGTGTCCATCCCCGTCACTGTCACCACCATGTAGAGGGGAGAAGAGGGGAGAAGAACACTGTCCCTTGCGTTGCCTGATGTCCATCCCCGTCACTGTCACCACCATGTAGAGGGGAGAAGGGGGAGAAGAACACTGTCCCTTGCGTTGCCTGGTGTCCATCCCCGTCACTGTCACCACCATGTAGAGGGGAGAAGAGGCAGGGCAGGGATGGAAGGAGGGCAGGGATGGAAGGAGGGCAGGGATGGAGGGGAGGGGGGGGGGGTCTATCAAAGTCGTAATCAGTCATTGTAAATATGAGCATGAGACGAAGACAACGATGACGAGCACAAAGATGACAACGATTGTGGTGGTGATGATGATGATAATAATGGTAATGGTGGTGGTGGTGATGATGGTGATAATGATTATGATGATGTTGATGACGACAACGACGATGATGACAACAAAAATGACAATGACCATAATAACGACGATGATTTGGACGCGATGACGACGACAATGATGTCGACGACGATAACAACGCTCATGACGATGGTAACGACGACTACGACGACCGTGCCACACTGACCCCCGCCGTTCCTGTAGACGAGGTAGGGGAACCTCCAGATGTTGCCCAGGCCCACCACGTAGCCCAGGCAGGTGAAGACGAACTCAACACGGCCGCTCCAGTTGCCCCGGGCCTGGTTCTCCTCCTCCCCGGCCCCCGCCGACTCCTCCTCCGAGCTGCTGACCGTCATCAGGTCAGAGAGGTAGCCCCCGCCCATCTCGCCCTGCTCCTCCCGCGCCTGCCCGTCAGACACACACACACATGCACGCGCGCGCACGCGCGCACGCGCGCACACACACACACACACGCGCGCGCGAACGCACACACACAACAAGATGGATGTATTAGTCGATAATGTCGTTTCTTTGTCTGCGAACGCTTAAATCCGCGATTTCATTTCTCTCTCTCTCTCTCTCTCTCTCTCTCTCTCTCTCTCTCTCTCTCTCTCTCTCTCTCTCTCTCTCTCTCTCTGTGTGTGTGTGTGTGTGTGTGTGTGTGTGTGTGTGTGTGTGTGTGTGTGTGTGTGTGTGCTGGCACTTGCACAATACAGAGAGAGCGAGAGAGAGAGAGAGAGAGAGAGAGAGAGAGAGAGAGAGAGAGAGAGAGAGAGAGAGAGAGAGAGAGAGAGGACAGACAGACAGACAGACAGACAGACAGCCAGACGGACAAACACAGCGGAAGACACAGAAAGAGACAAGTAAACAGTGAGTAACACAGGCAGGCAGGCAGGCAGGCAGGCAGACAGAGAGACAGGGACAGAAAGACGGAGATGGACGGACAGCCAGACACATAGAGACAGAGGAGGAGGGCTGATGTCGAGACTTCACGGGCCCGTGGATGCCGGAGGAAAAGCCAGTAATGATTGTAATCATAAGTCGTGAGGGCCAAACTTGCAGTAAAGAGGTGTACATCATGTAGGCCGTCCAGAAAAAAAAAGACAGGCACAATAGCATGCAGATACAATAGCATGTCCTCTGGGGCAAACCTTCAAACACACACACACACAATGTGCGCGACTACAGACATCTTATACGTAAGAAACCGTACCCAACAAGAGGTAACTGGAGACGATGATGTACGCACGGAGTGAACGATTTTCGTGTTGCAGTGTCATACCCCTAACAATCCCCTCGTCCGCCCTGAAATAACCCATTCCCTCTCCCCTTGCCTTGCCCCTTCCTATCCGGCATCTTTCCTTTTCTCGTCTGACAGCCATTTCTGTCTTTGTCTTTCTTCGTTTGTTTCTTGTTGCTTCTTTTTAACTGTGCAGACGATGCTCTTTCACACACACACGCACGCACACAAACACACACGCACGCACACGCATCTCTCGCTCTTATATATATATATATATATATATATATATATATATATATATATATATAATATATATATATATATACAACAAACTAATAAATTCCAAGGATAAGTACCGCACCGTTCCAGCAACTTACAGAGCAGCTTGGTGTTGCAATGGCTGCAAGAAATATTGAATTATAAACAAAGCTTGCTCTTATGTCTTAGATTGAAGAAATAGGGGGAGATACGCATTCATATCTGCAGTGGTAGATGATTCTGCCTAACTAACAGTATGTGCTTGAGTGGGTGAATGGGGAAAAATATGCGTACATCATCGTCTTGGAGAATATAAGCTTGCTGAAGGCTCATTTTGAGAAGCATTTATTTTATTTTTCCCCATTCACCCACTCAAGCACATACTGTTAGTTAGGCAGAATCATCTACCACTGCAGATATGAATGCGTATCTCCCCCTATTTCTTCAATCTAAGACATAAGAGCAAGCTTTGTTTATAATTCAATATTTCTTGCAGCCATTGCAACACCAAGCTGCTCTGTAAGTTGCTGGAACGGTGCGGTACTTATCCTTGGAATTTATTCGTTTGTTGTATTTTAGTCCCTTGCGGATTCATTCCAAGAACTGGCCCTCAGCACTTGTGTCTTAGAGGATATCTTTTTATATTTTCTACTTTTCACAAGAAAATGTAGCTTGTTTTGCTTTTTTATGATTTTCTTTTGCCTCTTAGATGGCACCTTTGGTTGGTTTTTTGAAAACTCAACAAACATACTACGGTATTGCACACCAACCTTTTCTGGGATTGCATTCTTCCTAAAACTGAAAAGGCAGAGGAGTCAAATTACCACTTTCCGCGGTCACTGAGGAGAAACCACCAAGTTTCGAAATATCGGTATATGACCAGGAGTTATGTGAGTTTCCCTCCCTATTGGAGGATGTCTCCCCCTTGGAGAATATAAGCTTGCTGAAGGCTCATTTTGAGAAGCATTTATTTTTCCCCATTCACCCACTCAAGCACATACTGTTAGTTAGGCAGAATCATCTACCACTGCAGATATGAATGCGTATCTCCCCCTATTTCTTCAATCTAAGACATAAGAGCAAGCTTTGTTTATAATTCAATATATATATATTGATCAGTATATTTAAAATGCCTAAAACAATTTTTTAAGTGCTCAACCCCTTGGGGAGCAACATTAGTTAAAACAAGTTAGAAGAGGAGTCTTAAAACTATCTACAAATTTGTTTCAAGCGTGTTGCGCTGTCATAGTTTTAAGACTCCTCTTTTAACTTGTTTAAATTCCCACATGAAACTGCACACATTAAATTCTGCAGGCAATTATTAAGAGTTCATAGAAAAGCAATGACATTACCGGTTTGGGGCGAACTGGGGAGATTCCCGATCACTTTTAAAGTGATAACCCAGACTATCGCATTCTGGATACACATATTAGAGTCAGACCAAGACTCTTACCAACAACAGATTTATCAGTCAATGATCTCTCAGGGCACCGAAGAAAGCAAATGGACGAAGTTTATACGACAAACCTTGTCAACGATAGGATTACAGCATGTCTGGGAAAATCGGGGTACATTTAGTGTGACTCGCCTGAAGTTTCTGATCAATGCGAAGCTGGAAACGTTTTATATTGAGTTTTGGAAGAAACAAAAGAATGAAAGCACATCCAAGCTCAAATTTTATGCCGCAGTTACTACCGAATACAAACAGGCGGCTTATTTGGAGCAATACACTGACACAGATTGCAGACGAGCACTAACTATTACTGTTAAAAAAAAGAAACGCAAATGCCAAGCTGCCGATTTGAAACACAATTTATTGAAGCTCAGTGTGACAACACGTTTAATGTGAAAATGACAAAAACAGGTCATCAGTAGGACAGAAGTCTCCCCTGTAATGCTGTGGTAAAGAACCAGCCCCAGACCCTCAGGGAAATCGCCAGGCCGCTTCCAAAGTCAGTAACGGGTGTGACCCCCTCTGGCTGCAATGGTAGCCTGGCATCTGCGGGGCAATGAAGCAATAATGTTCCTGATTGTCTGCTGTGGGATGGCCGCCCACTCGGCCTGCAATGCCCGGAACAGTTCATTTGGAGTCGCTGGGGCGTTGGCCCTCACTCTCAGGCGTCTGTCCAAAACGTCCCAAACGTGCTCAATAGGATTCAAATCCGGGGAAAGAGAGGCCAGGCCAGGGTGTTGATGTTGTTGGCGGTAAAGAAGGCTGTGGTCAGGCGTGCTGTGTGGGGCCTGGCGTTGTCCTGCTGGAACACGGCCCTGGGAGTGGCCATTAGAGGCAGGACGTGTGGCTGAACAATGACCTGGACGTACTGCTGGGCTGTCAGGTGACCTTCCACGCGCACCAGCTGGCTCCTGCCTGTGTTGCTGATGGCCCCCCATACCATGACATTGCCGCCACCATGCGGAGGTGCCTCGTCGACGCAGTTCTGCTGGTTGCGTTCATTAACCCGGCGGTAAACCCTTCGCCTCCTGTCATGGCGCTGCAGCAGAAACTGTGACTCATCCGAGAACCAGACGTGTCGCCAATGGTTCCTCAGTGTCCAGTGTCTGTGTTGCGTAGCCCATTGCAGTCTGGTCTGTCGATGGCGCCCCGTCATTACGTTGCCACGTAGGGGCCTGTAAGCCCTCAGCCCAGCAGCATGCAGCCTGTTCCGGACAGTCTGGTCGGAGATGCGACGGACACCAGCGCATGCCTGGACAGTGGACGAGGCCGGCAGGAAGCGATTGCGGAGATGTCTGAGCCGTATAAAGCGGTCCTGGGCTGGCGTTGTGATATGAGGTCGGCCTGACCTCGGGGCATCAGCTGATGACCCTGTCCTCTGGAAGCGAGTCCAAAGTCGGCATATGGTACTGGGGGAGACATTCAAAGCATGGGCCACATCAGTTGCACTCTGACCAACTTGCAAACGACCCAGGGCGTTTTCTCTCTCTGCTGGGCTCAAACGTGGCATGCTGTTTTTTGGTACGGTGTGCCTGCCGGTTGCCAAAATGACCCGGCTTTTATACTGCACTATGACCATGGTGTGTGTGTGTTCACCACTGAGTTGGGCATGCTTTGCAGGCGAAACAACAGAAGCACAACCCAATGTTTGCACTGTCGCACCTGGCCCACAACACGCACGTGCACATAGTGACAACCTGAATCAATGTTATACTAGCACGTCGACGTTCAAGACATACATCAGGGCCGGTTTTTGGCGTGTTCTCAACTGTATGGTCCACCCCAGGTGGCAAAATTTCATTTTGCGTTTCTTTTTTTGAACAGTATAGATTACGAATAAGCGCCCATGACCTCCAAATTGAGAGGGGCCGTTATACCAACACTGACAGAGAAAACAGATTATGCACGACATGCCACGTCGTTGAGGACGAAATACATTTTCTCGATGACTGCAAATTATTTGACCAACAACGTTATGACCTAATGACGAGGATCATAAAAACTGATTTTCCACCACAGACTAACATGACAAAACCCTCGGAGCTCATGTTATTGGACTGCTTCCAACCTGTACTTGCCCAGTATATCCTGTTGTGTTTTTCTCTTCGGAGACAGAAAATTTAATCAGACTCAGATACACACTGTGCTTTTCTTTCTGCTACTAATGATGTTATGTTGCAAGATGTGACAACGCTGGGATTAGTTTAGTTTAGTTGAATGTCTGAACTTGATCATCTGTGCCCCACAAAACCTCTGGTTTTCATATGGCAATAAAATATGTTCTTGTTCTTGTTCTTGTTCTTGTTCTAGACAGACACAGAACGAGAGAGACAGAGACAAAGAGAGTGACACAGAGAAACAGGGCGTGCATGACAATCTTTTTTAAAGTACCGAAGTCGTTAAGAAGAAAAAGGAGAGCGGAACGGGAAAGAGGCCATTGGAGGGACGTCAACTCTCTCTCTCTCTCTCTCTCTCTCTGCAAGTACGACATGATCACACAACACAAGTGTCTTTAGTTCTGTCTGATGTGGGAC
>CM031602.1:2578868-2584379 GCA_018398815.1 Conus ventricosus
GGTACAGAAGAAGGGGGATGGCGTGAACACTTTACAGCGTCAGCACAGGAGACTCCATGGTTGCCACTTCTGTCGCCGTCCTATGTTAAACTATGAGTGGTCGGTTGGAACCGAACGGGACCGCACGGGGGTGAGACACTTTCACTTACCTTTCATTCCCCGTGTTCCTCGGCCCTTCTCCTGTCCCCGTTGACCTGTGACGGCCATTTTCTTCTGACCACCGCACTGTGAGCTGGGGGTCGCGTGACAGGGGAACGGTCGGACATTGTTGTCAGCCTGAGAATCACCAAGGCCTAATTTTCACTGCCTTCGATTTTTAAGTGGTGACAATGTCACATCTCGCCGCGAGGCGTTCAGCATACTGTCTAACTAAAGTGGAAGACCTTCCACGCGCATTTCACACACTTTCTTGCGAACACAAGCACGATTTCAGCGGAGCTGCGAGTGGTTCGTTTTGTGTGCAACCATCCTCAAGATGGGGAGTGAGAGCCCGAGACTGTGAACGCGCACCTTTGCTCATGCGCGCTGACTTGGGTTTGCGGAAGCGAAAGCGAGTATGTGTACGTTACAGCTAAACTGGAAGTTAGAAAATGAGGAATAATCAGCGACCGTCATGTAGTCACATATACTTATTTTAACATTTCATTCTACCAACGAACCCCATGCCCATCCCCACCCCCACATACATTACATAGACACACACACACACACACACACACACAAACACACACACACACATATATTATTATATATATTATATATATTATATATATATATATTATATATAGATAGATAGATAGATAGATAGATATAGATATATAGATAGATACAGAAGAAAAAAAACATATACACATATATAATCAATATACCGAGAAGCATGAGATAAGCAAGCCGCCACTACAAAAGGTGAGTGAAAGAGTGGTGTTAGAAAGTGGTTGGGGGTGTTGGCGTGGCGTTGGGGATGTGGGAAATGCAGGGTGTGGGAAAGGGGTCTCGGAGGAGGGGTGTAAGTCACACATGTGTGCGGCACGCACACACACACACACGCGCGCGCGCGCGCGCGCGCGCGCACACGCACCCACACACACACGCATGCACACGCGCGCACGCACTGGCACAACCCTCCCTACCTAACGATCAAACTGTCATCAGTGCTGTCATCATCATCTCGTAACAATCTGCTTCAGCACTGTTGTACACAACAAGCCCACGCCCACAAAGAGCCAGCAACAGTGGTTCGTTGTGTGCTTCTGTGCGTGTGCGTACGTGCGTGCATGCACGTGTGTGCGCGCGCGCGCGTGTGTGTGTCTGTGAGCACGCGCGTGTGTGTATGAGTGACCGTGCGTGCGTGCGTGTGTGTGTGTGTGTGTGTGTGTGTGTGTGCCCGCTGTGTGTGTGTGTGTGTGTGTGTGTGTGTGTGGTGTGTGTGTGTGTGTGTGTGTGTGCCCGCTTGCGTGCGTGTGTGTGTGTGTGTGTTACACACAAACACCACACACACACAGAGAGAGAGAGAGAGAGAGAGAGAGAGAGAGAGAGAGAGAGAGAGAGAGAGATGTTCAAGTTCATAACAAATTCAGAAGAAAAAGGCGGGCAGCATTGCTGTGTTGCATGTCCATGTGTCAGGTAGTGGGCGTGAAGGGCATTTGTCTCCTTGCCTTTCCCGTCTGTTACACCGACAGTATCTCGCCCAGTCATACACCGCAGCGCACACACAGACGCAAACGAACGGCAGAAGCGCGCGCACTCACTCGCCACGCTCACACAACACAGCATACATGGATACACGTACGCGCGCATGAATGGACACACAGACGCGCGCGCGCGCGCGTGTGCACGCGCATACACACTCACGTACACACACATGCAAGGTCAAACCTGCACGCCCGTGCACGTGCGCTTACACACACGTACAGCACCATGCACACACAAGCACACGAATGCACGCGCTCAAACACGCATGTGTGTGTGTGCGCGCGCGCACACACACACACACACACACATAAACATGGGAAAGACGACAATGCTTCACTGAAAAATCACCTCTTCAGATGATTTCCAAGTACCACCCCAGACGAAGTCTCTCTGGATCTTAGAGAGAGAAAAACAACAACAACAACGGGCGTGGTGTGGGTTATTTTATTATTGTGCTGTAGTTTGAGTGTACTCTAGTGTGTGTTAAACGAGTTTTCGTTTGTTCGCTTGTCTTTGTTGTTGTTTTGTTTTTGTTTGTGTCTGTTGATTTTCCTCCTTTCCAATTCCATTTTGATAACTTTTTGACGCAGCCACTCCAATGTACATTTTCTTTGTAAGAGTACGGTTTATAAGCCTATGCTTGTTGTACTCCATGATTTGATGAATATTGCTGCAAAATTGTTCTCGAACAAATTAAACTTGTTTAAACCAACAACAAAACAAAAAACAAAAACAAAAACCGCATCAACCCCACACAGTTACAGAAAACCCCAATCTGAAAAGGCGTGGGGTGCAATGCCACTGAGGTGGCACAGAAAAAAAAACGAAAAAAAACCCCGATAATGGCAGATTAAGAAACAAAGAAATACCTTGCCTTCTTCAACGTAGGCAGGCTACTGGCCTGGCCCCAAGCGACATCCGTCGGACCGCCCCTTAAAAGCAGTGAGGCGTTCATGAAGGAGTGATTCATTTGTCATCTGTCTCTGAACTCTCTGCCTCTGTCTGTCTGTCTCTCTCTCTCTGCCTCTGTCTGTCTGTCTGTCTGTCGGTCTCTCTCTGTGTCTCTCGCTCTCTCTCTCTCTCTCTCTCTCTCTCTCTCTCTGTGTCTCTGTCTCTCTCTCTCTCGCTGGGATGTGGTGTCAAAAGCACGTACACACGATAGCTTGGTTTTGGTGAGACAGCCTCAGTGCAGTGGTGGTGGTCCTTTGTGGGGGTACAGAATCCGTTTCAGAAAGGGAAAGTTCCTAGCTGAACTACGACTTAGTTGTTCATCCCCCCCCCCCTCCCCCCACTTTACCCCTTCCTCCTAACTCTTTCATCCTCGTTCTTATTCTCATCTATTAAGTTAGCTTTTTTGCCGCTTTTATTCTTGGAAGTTGAATTCGTGCGCGCGCGCACACACACACACACACACACACACACACACACACACACACACACACACACATAAGCGCACGTTCGCACGCGTGTTCTGTGTATGAGTGGGATGGGGGGTGGGGTGGGTGGGTGTAAAAGTTCTTGGCCTGCTTGAATGTGTTCTAAAGTGTCGTGGCCCTCCCTTCTTCCCTCCCCCATCTCTCTCGTGTGTTGTGCATATGTTTGCGTATATAAACATTTGCATGTATAGAAACCAAGACATATATGATTATTATATATATATTATATATATATATATATATATATATATATATATATATATATATATATATATACCAGTTTAAAATAGGATTTTTAAAATGGACAAATTAAAAACCTACAAGCCTGTTTCCAGCTAAAACGCTCTCCTCAGATACCCTGAGGAGAGCGTTTTAGCTGGAAACAGGCTTGTTGGTTTTTAATTTGTCCATTTTAAAAATCCTATTTTAAACTGGTATGTCGCTCCCTACATGGTTGAGCACTTTTAACGTTCTGAGTGGCTTTTTAACTCTGATTTTATTTTATATATATATATATATATATATATATATATATATATATATATATATATATGTCTTGGTTTCTATACATGCAAATGCTGAAGCATGTTGTGAAGAAGCTTATACCGCATTCATGTTACGCTCAGTGTAACATTCCTCTCTCTCTATATATACATTCCTTTTTCTATATACATCTATGTCTCTGTCTGTCTCTCTCTCTCTCTCTCTCTCTCTCTCTCTCTCTCTCTCTCTCTCTCTCTCTCTCTCTCTCTGCCTCTGTCTGTCTGTCTGTCTCTCTCTCTCTGTGCACGTGCATGCGCACGTCTGTTGGCGTAAATGCTTGTAAGTACGCGTGTGTGCGTGCATGCCAACTGGCTGAAGAAGACAAAACAAAATACTAAACTGACAAACGCCGGATGACGACTAGGCCCTTCCGAAATGTGTAGCTGCGCCACCCCCACCCCCACCCCCACCCGCTTCCACCCCACTGGATCTGTCCCACAGCTGTGCACCCAGCGGGTCCCCGACTACGCCTTCACCAAGACGTGGCTGGTTCCTTTCCACATGTCTCGGCTAAAGAAAATGATAACATATGAAATGGATTCCCAAAGATACGCTGGAACAACAAGAAGAAATAAAGGAGGGAGAAGGAAGAAGGAGAGACCAGAAGACAGGTATACAGACACACGAGGAGACGGTCAAATTTACAGAGACCGGTAGAAAGACACTGAATAGGACAGATAGAAAAACATATATTAAAACAGACAAACACACACACACGGAAATGGATTGACAATACACAAGAAGACAGGCAGACAGATAAAACAAGGTGGGAGTTGGGGGGCAGATTTACAAGGAGACAAGTATATGCTGAGAGACATGTAGACATATTTACAAGGAGACCAGTATATGCTGAGAGACATGTAGACAGGTAAAACAAGGTGGGAGTTGGGGGGCAGATTTACAAGGAGACCAGTATATGCTGAGAGACATGTAGACATATTTACAAGGAGACCAGTATATGCTGAGAGACATGTAGACAGATAAAACAAGGTGAGAGTTGGGGGGCAGATTTACAAGGAGACCAGTATATGCTGAGAGACATGTAGACATATTTACAAGGAGACCAGTATATGCTGAGAGACATGTAGACATATTTACAAGGAGACCAGTATATGCTGAGAGACATGTAGACATATTTACAAGGAGACCAGTATATGCTGAGAGACATGTAGGCAGATTTACAAGGAGACCAGTATATGCTGAGAGACATGCAGACATATTCCGGGCGCTTAAGTAAACAAATAAACAAAGTGGTAGATAAACGCAGACACAAACAGACAGGAAGAAAAATACAGACAAGCATACAAATACACAGACAGATAGGCAACTACACAATGTGACAGGCATATTATTATAAGCAAATAAGACGAAAGAAGTCAGGTACACAATAAAACAGGTAGGCATATACGAAGAGAACAGTAGACAGATATACAAGAAGACATGTAGACAGACATACAATGAGACAGACAGATACACGAGCTAACAAGTAGATGGACAAACAAGAAGACAAGTCGTACAAATTTACGAACAGAAAGACAGATACACATGAAGACAGGCAGACAGATATCCAAACATGCATACAAGGAGAAAAACCAGACAAATATATAAAAAGACACGTAGACAGAAACACAAGGAGACAGGAAATCAGATCAACAAAAGACAAGCAGACACAATATAACAAGAGACAGCAGATCAGTGCAGAAGGCGCACAGGGAGGCTGACATACAGGACGGCGGGTAAACCAAGATGTAAGCTGGCAGATGGATAAACAGAGAATCAGGCAATGAGCTAAATGTGGAGGCCAGGAGATAAACAGACAGGTTAAAAGATATACGAGCAC
>CM031602.1:2594035-2596535 GCA_018398815.1 Conus ventricosus
CCCCGTCTCGGTAGATCCCTATCTCGGTAGATCGGCCGTCTCCATAGATCCCCCACTACATGTGGACGAATTCCGTCTCGATAGATCCCGTCTCGGTAGATCCCCATCTTGGTAGATCCCCATCTCGATAGATCCCCGTCTCGGTAGATCCAAAAACAGTAACGGGATCCATCGAGATGGGGATCTATCGAGACGGGGATCTATCAAGACGGGGATCCATCGAGACGGGATCTATCAAGATGGGGATCCATCGAGACGGGGATCTATCGAGACTGGGATCTTTTGAGTGCCCCCCCCCCCCCCCCCCCCCCCCCCAAATTTGCCAAGCATGATCATGTGTACTGTTAAATGGTTGCGTTTCAAGTCAACAATAATAGTATTTCGTGTCAAGCAAGACAGTATTTCGTATGAAGAACGACAATATTTCACATCAAATATGATGGTATTTCGTGTTAAGTATGATAGTATTTCACGTCGAGTATGATAGTATTTCGTGTTAAGTATGAAAGTATTTTCGTCGAGTATTTCGTGTCAAGCATGATAGTATTTCACGTCGAGTATTTCGTGTCAAGCATGATAGTACTTCACGTCGAGTATTTCGTGTCAAATATGATAGTATTTCGTGTCAAGTATGATAGCATTTCACGTCGAGTATTTCATGTCAAGCATGATAGAATTTCGTGTCAAACATGATAGTATTTCGTGTCAAGCGTGATACTATTTTGCGTCATGTATGATAGTATATCACCGTCCAGTATGATTGCGTTTTGTATGAAGGGTGGTAGTATTTCGTGTCAAGCGTGATAGTGTTTTACTTTAAGTATGATAGTCTGTCGGTCCAACATGAAGTATTTTGTGTCAAGCATGACAATACTTCGACCGTATATTGTTAGCACCAAGCATGAGAGTATTTTGACCACATGTAACTAAATTACCTCGGTCAATTCCATGACCGTGGATGAAATCATTGCCTCGAACATTTACAAAACAAATCATACGGAGTCAACTTCGAATGTGCTTTCGGTTCTCATTTTACAAAAAAAAAAATAATGACGTAAGGCGATCAAACACCCCTCCACGCCCACTCCCACCCCCCATTTTTTTTTCTTTTAACGTTTCAATACTTATTCATATATGGTCCATCCGCTATCGCGTTTACCCTTTACATGATAACTGGATTCTCCTTTAGCCTTCTGTGCGACAGAGCGCAACTAGATTCCACACTGACAATTGTTTTGTGTCCACCCTTGCAACAGAGGCTCTTGTCTTTCGAACGAACACGTTACATCAAAGAGCAGCAGTGGAGGTTCCAGTTCCGACCCCTTTGGCAGCTCTCCGGCCCGGGAGTCGCTAATGTGGATTTCGCTGTGGGCAGATGTGTCACGTTTGTCACAGGAAGTTGAGGTGTCGGAGTAGCGCGCTAACACCTTGGGTGTTGAACCAAAGTTCCGCTCAGTTTTTAATTTCCAGCTAGGATGGTTCTAGCAGTCCGTTGAAGCGCGATGTAACGTGACAATCGCTGGCCATTAACTTCATTCAGTTCTGCTACTTCACACTGCTGGACTGACTTCTCCTTTGGCACAAGCTGAAAAGAAAAACTGCCCGCAGTTTTGGAAAGATCTGCGATAACGTAGCTTCATGGAGAAAAAAACAAGCAAAAAACAAAAACTTCCGAGTGATATCAGCGGTGTGGCTAACTTGTAACTCTCCCATCAAATCACAACGTGATGCATGAATATACACGGAAAAAGTCACACACACACACACACACACACACACACACACACACACACACACACACACACACACACACGTACACACACACACACACACACACACACACACACACACACACACACACACACACACACACACACACACACACACACACACACACACACACACACACACACACACACACGCGCGCGCGCGCCGCGCACGCGCGCAACATATAAGAATAAAAACAACAGTCTTTTCATGTCTTCAGACTTAAATGTATTTTTCACAAATTTTCGCTGATGAACACGTACATAGATGTATATATGTATTCAGAGAGAGAGAGAGAGAGAGAGAGAGAGAGAGAGAGAGAGAGAGAGAGAGAGAGAGAGAGAGAGAGAGAGACGTGACACTTTTGACACTTTGATATTTTATTGTCATTACCAAAGAGGTCTTTTGACAAGGGGGGAGAGGTAACAGAACAATAACATTTCCATCTTCCTTTCCTGCAAACAAATAGTACACATTCATTCCTAGTGTGCACCAAATCAAAGGTTAAAAAGAAATAAATTCATAACATTTCCTTATGTCCTCACGCACAGGAGTAATGCAATTAAAAAAAAAACAAAAAAACCAAACCCTTAAGACTTATTCGACTATCCACTCGATCAAATGATGACAATGTATCTTACTTATCTCTTCCACTTGCGATGAATGATAATATTCATTCACATATCTCTTATAATGCATCATCTTAAATTTCACTATCCTTCATCTGTCTAAT
>CM031602.1:2604035-2621535 GCA_018398815.1 Conus ventricosus
CCCCACCGCTTCCCGCGTCAGTCTCCGCCCTTCTGTCTGCCCGTCTGTCTGACTCTCCCTCTCTCTCTCTCTCTCTCTCTCGCTGTGTGTGTGTGTGTGTGTGTGTGTGTGTGTGTGTGTGTGTGTGTGTGTGTGTGTGTGTGTAATTGGAAGGGTGTGGAGAACGGAAAGGGGTTGTCTCTGCTGTAGTGAGAAAGAGAGAGCGAGAGAAGAGAGAGAGAGAGAGAGAGAGAGAGAGAGAGAGAGAGAGAGAGAGAGAGAGAGAGAGAGAGAGAGAGAGAGAGAGAGTGTGTATGTGTGTGTGTGTGTGTGTGTGTGTGTGTGTTGTGTGTGTGTGTGTGTGTGTGTGTGTGTGAGAAAGTGTGTGCGCGTGTGTGTGCGTGCACGCACGCGCGCACACACTTTAAAAAATGGTAAGTTCTAGTCATCAATTATGAAGAGAATTAACTTAGTGTTTAGGTAATTTACCTGTCTGGTGTCTTTGTGCTAAGTCAGCTGATCATTTCAATAGCTTTTTCCCCCGAGTCTGAACTTCTTCCACACGTTGAAAAGTTAAAGTAGCCTAAATTTTGATGGTATAGTTCAAGCGCGCTTGCTTGCTTGCTTACTTGCATGTGTGTGTGTGTGTGTGTGTGTGTGTGTGTGTGTGTGTGTGTGTGTGTGTGTGTGTGTGTGTGTGCGTGCGTGCGCGCGCACGCGAATGTGTATGTCTGTGTGCACGTGCATTCGCGTGCGTGTGTTTACGTGTGTGTGCGTGTGCGAGAGAGAGAGAGAGAGAGAGAGAGAGAGAGAGAGAGAGAGAGAGAGAGAGAGAGAGAGAGAGAGAGAGAGAGAGAGAGAGAGATGTACACAGTGTCCCACAGTCATACGACTCGTCTCTTGCACATATCCCCACACCTACTTCTGGTGTACTGGTGTACCATCTTCCACTGTATGCCACGTACCCGGGCTCCTTTGTCAAAACACGGAGCCCATCCCTCAGTGTGAGATCTACGACAGCTTGCAAGTTCACCATCGTGGAGTCAGCCCAACACAGCACGCCAGTCAGTTGCCCTGTCAGTCAGTCATGGCCATGCACGTGACTGTACAGAAGACTGACATGCGGTTAGAAACTGCGGGGGAACCTGTTTCTTTTTCGGATTAACTTTAAATATTTTTAAAAAAATGGCGATCGAATTTGAGTGTTGTGCAATGATGAAGTAAGGCGTATGTCACACAATTGATCTGGCGCTGACCCGCCAGCGCTAACTGGAATTTGGCTCAAGATGGTGAACTGGTTTCAAGTATTTTCAAACATATAAGCGCCTGATTCTATCTATAATTCGCAGCTTTTGTTTGAATTAAACAAAGAAATTGGTGGTATGTTTACATTTAAATTATTAGTCAGGCGCACCTGTGCATACGCTAAAAGTAAAAGGCATATCCTGCCATTCCCATCAGTTTCTTTCTGCTGAACACAGAAATGAAGCTGCAATTTGCATTTACGTTCCTTGGCATTATTTGCTACATGTGTGAGGCAAATGACGAAACTCAAGCGAGTTAAGCCTTTTAGATCAAGGGCATTGGGAGTATCTGTTATTCTGATTTCTTCCCTTGGAATTAGTAGGCCTGCCAGGGTCCAGACGGTGCCACAAAACGCTTTCCAGATGAACTACGCCTTTCAAAAGAAGCCCACACACTTTTGAGCTGTCTATCAAGACAGTCGGAAAAACGCGTGGTTGATTGCGCCGCAAGCATACTTCGACACGAAATGCGGTTTCTTCACTCTCGTCTGAGATTGCCTCAATACTAAAAACAGGGTAAAGGAAAGAGAAAGAAAGAAAGGAACAAACTTTTTTTTTTTCTACACGTGAAATATCATTGGACGTTGACAATTTTTTTTTTCACAATGGAAGGAAGAGGGGCGAAAGGGGGACGCTGGGAAGGGTGTTTGATGTAATGGTGCGCCTACGTTGCTGGAGAGAGAGAGAGAGAGAGAGAGAGAGGGGGGGGGGGGGGGGGTAGGGATGGGGATGGGATGTAGGTGCGCTTCAGTTCAATTTTCACGAAACGTTTTTCATCAAAATGGACCTATCTGAATCTGTAAATATCCACAGCTTTGGTAAATCGACTTTCCTTTTTAAACAAAAGTTCCTGTCATATTATTTCATACCGCCAATTTCATCGAACGCTTCATTATTCTGGAGTTGTTCTGTACAGACTCGGTCTGTGTCTCCGCGATGTGTGGAAGTGGCGTGACAGGGAGAAGGTTGTCGGCAGTTTCTGCTCCACAGCTCATCGCTCTTCTACTACCACAAGCTGGCTGGCGCGCCACTGACGTGCAATTTTCACCCTCTGTTCCGTGTGCTTAGTAATTTGCAGCTGTCAAGGTCTATTAGCGCTGGGTGCAAGCGATTCTCGTGCCGTCTCCACCACCACCCTTGCACTCCGTCCGCCCCCCCCCCCCCCCCCCCCCTAATTTCCCTTGCACGTTTTCACCTTGATCTTCGGGGTCAGTGTTGTCAGTCGCAAGTCGGTGCTGAACAGTTTTGAAACTGACAGGGTGTGGTGCTCGTGGGTTATCGGTTGTTTGGGGTGAGTGATTGTATCGTCGTCTGTGTGTGTGTTGGTCGGTTTTGTTCATTTCTTCAGTGGTTTTTAGTTGTTAACTGTCCACTCACGTTTTGACAATATCCACTTTTTCGGAAGAGACTATAGTTTACCTACCAAACGAAGCTGCCGATCAGCTGCTTTCAGTCCGAATGGCACCTTACTAATTAATTCCAGCTTAGCAACTGAGGAAAAAGTGGATGTTGTCATCATTTCGACTTTTTGCTATCTTTTTTTCTCTCAAAGATAAAACTTAATTCAGAAAAGAAATGTCAAAAAAAAATGTTCTTGAAAATAAAATGGCCGGCATGTATGCTTCCAAAAATGACCTGTAATTGGTCGGAAAGTGCGTGTGTTCCAACGAGACTATCCGATGGGTTTTGAGTGTATTATAACACGAGTATTGAAAAAAAAAACAAAAAAAAAACCTCTGCTACTTTTTGTGCTTTCATCAGTTTATTTAATACAAACTGGTAATGAGAGGGAGGAACGTTAAGGAGGGAGGAGTTGTGCTGTCATCATTTTATTTAATACAAACTGGTAATGAGAGGGAGGAACGTTAAGGAGGGAGGAGTTGTGCTGTCATCATTTTATTTAATACAAACTGGTAATGAGAGGGAGGAACGTTAAGGAGGGAGGAGTTGTGCTTTCATCAGTTTATTTAATACAAACTGGTAATGAGAGGGAGGAACGTTAAGGAGGGAGGAGTTGTGCTTTCATCAGTTTATTTAATACAAACTGGTAATGAGAGGGAGGAACGTTAAGGAGGGAGGAGTTGTGCTGTCATCATTTTATTTAATACAAACTGGTAATGAGAGGGAGGAACGTTAAGGAGGGAGGAGTTGTGCTTAGAGAACGGGGAAATACCAATCCTGGGCCACTTCCGCCCTCACCCAGTTTCGGGCGAAAGTAACCAGGATTGGTATTTCCCCGTTCTCTGACAAGTAAGGCTTCAATAACCAAAAAATAACGATTATCTACAAACAAACATACTGTGTAGGGTTATCCGTTTTCAATACTAATTTACTAAACTTTTCAGATTTCAGTTTTTGTTTAATCCTATGTTTTCCTGATCATTTTCAATAACATCATTTTCGCGCAAACATTCTTCAAATGAGTCTCTGTCTTTCATGTGAAATAAAACTACAGTCTTTAACTGTTCTCTAAAGTCTTTTAAAACCGAGTTATATTTCTGGCATAAAATCCACACACTTATCCCAGCATGTCTTCCGCTGAAAGCTAGTTTCGACAAAGTGTTTCTCTTTTTAACTATGTCTCTTTCTGCTGAACAGTCATCTATAATAAATAGTGTCTGCGTTCCTTTAAACAGTCTATAAAACTGTTCTAAACACTCACTCAGTTTATTGCTAGGATTAACTAATATATGTCATCATCTGTCCATATAAACCTTCTATCATGATATGCTTTGTTCCATTTAAGTGTTGGACAGAAAACCACAATATGATTAAAATTATAACGATAAACTGTTTGTAACAGGTCGAGGATAAATATTGTTTTTCCACAACCAGTCTGCCACAAATCAATGAGCAATGAGGAGTTTTTGTCATAAAGTTTAACTGCTCCATAGTTTTATAACAGAGTTTAATCTAATCCAGTTATTATTTTTATCATACTCTCCGTCAAAACTTGTTCAGTATAATAAAACCCTATGAGGCCTAAATGTGTAAGATTAATCCAATTTAGTTCTGTAAGATTGTTTCTATTTAAGTCAACATTGATTTTGTTGCTTGTTGTTATGATCTTAATATCCTCGCCATTGTGAAGAACGACGATGGTAACGTTAAGGCGTTTAACGTCTAAGTTTTGCCAGCTAATATTAATTCCTTTTATAAGGTCATCACTAACGCCCACAACCCCCATCCTCTCCACATCTTTAAAGACAGAAATTTCAAATATCATTGTGAACGTGTCTCCTAATTTTCTGCTTGGAAAGAACTGTAATTTTGTAGAAGCTTTTTTTACAACTGTTTCTTTTCTGTGGAGGATGTACTGCTTTTTCCCATACGGCGTTATTTCAATTTCTTTCCGACTATTGTCGTCCGGCATAAGACTTACATGTAAAGGGCCAGAGTTGAATGCTTTTCTGAAACTTTTTTGGCGGCTAAAATATGTAAATGGGCTTATGAATTCAAATTTTATGTCCCATTCTAAATATGGTTCTAAGTGCCATTTGAGGTCAGGTTTTCGAACTATTTTATATTCATACTGGCCAACATTATTTGCCTCTAGATTGCGCAGTTGTTCTAGTTTAGGAAACTTTTTGCTGTCGCCAACCTCTTTGCGTTTATAATCACCATCTTTAGTGTACTCAAAACCATACAAAGCGCCTATCTCACCGTTCTGTTCAAAGTCCGCAACGTCTGCAAGGTCTTTTAATTCTAAGGTTATACACCTCACAGGCGCTAATGTAACTCCCGATTCTTCTGGCCCACGCGACATTATTTTTTAGTAACGTATTATTTTATTTCCAAAACAATGTGCAGGTTATCACATTTTACAACTTTCCCCGCTTTGTCTTTGATTTTTATATTAAATGATCCAACCCTCCCACAAACTAATCCTTTAAACTGTAAATTAGGGAATTGTATAATTTCATAATCGCAATATGCAGCTTTTCCAGATGGAAGAGCTCTCAAAACTGTTGAGGGCCTTCCATCATATAAGTTTTCATCAGTGCTTAGCTCATCCAAATGAATATAGAGTAATGAATGTAATGCAAGATCGAGCGGATTTTCTCCCTCATAAGTAGTTTTGGCTGGTGTAACTCTAAATCTATAATTGTTAGCTGCAAAGCCTAACATTTTAGCTAGCTCTTTATCAAAATAGTAACCTCCTTCTTCTTCAGGCTTGAATGTTAACATTGTTTTCAGATTCGCATTGTTAAGTTTGAGAGTAATGTCAAAGTTACTCATTGCTTCTTTTAGTGAGCAAAACCCGTAATAACCATCAGGTATTGTTAACTGGCTAACTTTGGCCCCTGTTTTGTCAACTTTTAGAACCTTATTATTCTCCTGGCTTCACTTATATTAAACCATACGACTTTGTAAAATATTTCATGAAGTGCAACCGTTTTGCTTCCGCAATTGTTATCAATAGCATGTTCTAAAAACGAAGGACGGTCTTAGGTTGTTATTGTTACAAACATTTTTTAAAACAAATTAAAAATGAGTGCATTCAAATATACTGATGCAAAATATTCTGTTGGGCCGCACTACAATCTTAAAAATATAGCAACTGATACTCTTGACATTGCTGTGACCCAGACTGCCTCTTTTCATAAAAAGGTGAGTACTCCATTGAAGAGCTATCTTAACCCCCCTATTGAAAACGACCACATCAAGAAAGCGTGGTTTAGTCATCCGATGCAGTTTTATCAGAACCAGTTAAACTTTGCTGTGTTTTGCGCATCAACTGGGTGTGGAGTGTCGTATGCTGATCATTTAAATCACCATGATCCTTTGGTGAGGTCAGTGTACAGATTTCATTTCTATTACACCTTCAGACGTATTTTGACTGAACTGCAAGCTCCATTACCAAATGACAAACCGTTTAATCCACTCAGCAACAGAATAGACATGAAGGCTTTTGAAAGGATCTGTAACGAATTCAATATTAACATCAAGACAGACTTTAGACAAAAGTTGGATCTTAATCATGGCCTAGGCGACCTTTATTTTCGGGGCACGCACAGAAAGTATAACTATGACTGGCATCCTCCTTTCAAAACTTTCTTTTCAGGCCCAACTGTTCAGCCCGGGTCCCTACAGCAAGAGCATAAAACAGCATGGACAACATTTATCTTAGACACTTCTAAGGGCCTAACTAGAGCGGGAATAGAACGAATAAACGACTCTATTCGTACTTACGTTTGGTGTTTGCTAGGTTCGCAAGCACAGGCAAGATCGAGCATAACTGATCCTTCTACTGGCTTTGATGCACAAAAACAATACTTAGCAAATTTAGAGGACGCCATTAATTCTACAGTTGATTTACCTTCAAGTATTCAAAGGTACCAACATGTTTTACAATACGCAAGATCGAAAGTAGACTTTGCTGTTGGCACTGGTTTATACATGCTGCCTTCTGACCTCAGACTCCAGATAGGTACAATAATAAACTATAATAATGAAATTCTTATAGCAGGCAATGAACAGAAGGTTGGGAAAAACGACATAAATTCTGAGCCAGTAATATTACAAACAATAAAAGAACACCCAAGATTAAGTCATCCAATCCCCGAAGTCCAAACCCCAAAAGTCATTGAAGACTCAGCAAAGCTCGCAGACTCTGTTCGCGATGACCATGAATATGAAAAGACAGCGCTTGTTCTTGGATTAACTGGCCTAGGATTACTTGGTCTTTATCTTACTAAATAGTAACCCAACTATTACAAGAACTAATGTCCATAAGTGCTCGGCCATAAAGCCAACTACTTTGCTTGCAGTAGACAAAAGCCAGCTGACAATACTCCCCAATATTCCTGGTAAAGCGTCCACGGCTTTACCAGCTAATTTTTTTAATAAACTTGCAAGATGATCAAGCTGTTTTTTTACCCATGATTTATCAGGCGGAGATGGAGGCGATGGCGGTGGAGGTAATGAACTTTGGCCTCCGCCGCCTGTAATAGCCATCACCAGTGTACTTATTGCAAATCCTAAGGCCGTTATAACGCTTGCCAATGTGACTCCCTGCTCTCTAAACAATGTTCTTATTCGTTCTGCTAGCGTTGCGTCTTCATATAAAATTTTTTCGATTGTTTCTCTTATTCTATTCACTTGAGTTCGTAATTGGTCCCGGTTAGTAGTCATCGCTTCTAGTCTTGCTGATCTTTCTTGTTCAAGATTTTTTAGTCTTTGGGCTATTCTTTCTTTAATCTCACGCCCTACGATGCGGTCATCAGCCTCAACGAGTTCTTCTTTTTCTCTTTTTATATGCTCATCTAGTTCACCTAGTTTTGCTAAATTGTTTGTTAATTCGCCTCTGATGGTTCTTAAAGCATGATCAAGGGCCGTTATTTCTCGCATGGGTAGCGGTGAGTCGTGTATAGTCTTTAATGCTGTTTCTTCTGAAAAACTGGTTTCTGCTTCTATTGCATTTATTATTTCATCTGCCGATTGATTTAATTCTTTAAGTTCCATGTTTTGTATTTGGTTAGCTGTTGGGAGTTCCTGCAGTGTGTTTTGAAGTTTAGCAACTGCCTCCGCCCTTAATTTCGGTCTAACAAGACCAAGGCGATTTTGATCTTTCACACTGAGTCTTTGTATAATTGTACTCTTGGCTAAAAACTTTGATGGGTCTGGTTTAGTTGTAAGCCGAACAAGTTGCCCTTGATCGTTTTTTACAGACAAATGATCATCTTTTAATTCAAAATCATTTGGGTCTATAAATTCGGGAGGTTCTTGACCTAAACTTTCGTAAAATGATTTAACCTTACTTTCTGTTAATTCATGCCGCATTGAGAGCGTTGAGCGATGTTGTATTAAAGGGATCATTTCACTCATGTCGTCTCCAGGATCAAAAACATCATAATCTTCTTCACCTTCAATTCTTGCCATGTTTTTAAATAATTAACTTTTTATTTTGTTTTATAAAAATGTCGCAGCAAACATATGGCTCGATTCTTGACCCGCATAGAAAACTGAAAGAGCCCTTAGGCGTGAAGGGAAATAAGCGGAATATTACTGTTCCAAATAATCCATCTACTATTGATGCGGATCAAATTCTTACTGTCAAATTTCCAGACTTAGGAGCGGATGAATTGATTGTGCCAGGCTCTGCACGTCTTACTTTCAAAATAGAACTCGCTTCAACAACAGACGCAAACAGGACAGTTGTCCAGAATTTGGGACGGGCAATCGTTAAGAAAATTTCTATAAAACTTGAGGGGCAAGAAATATTTTCTTTACACAATGCAGACATATTTTTAACCTATTCTGATCTATGGCTAACCGGGAATGAAAGGGCTGACTTTGCGTTTCAAGGAATCGAAAATGAAGAAGCACTAAAACATAGAATAGGCGCCGCAGATGTTAAAGACGGTAAAAAGTATGTAGCTGTAAAATTTGCGTATGGAAATCGCTTTTTCCATCCCCTTAGATTTTGAGTTGTTAAAAGCGCATGCACCGTACTTTCAAGGAGCATTAAAAGACAGATTGTCATATGAACTAACTTTTAATGAATACAAACGCGTTATCAGATCATCAGACACCGGAGCAAAGTACAGCATTTCTGACATCACGTTAGAGTTTGACGTTGTTAGCAACCCTCACTTAGCAAGGCTGATTGAGCAACAATATCAGTCAAAATTAGCAATATATTACGAAAGAGTGATTCATCATACAACATATCCCAGAAGCAGGGCAGACACTATATGGAATTTTAGTTTTAGCGTCGCAGCAAGATCGCTTAAAGGTATTTTATTGCTGTGTGAAGATGAAGAACCGTTCAAAAGAGCAAGTGAAAAGTTTTTTAATCCTAAAATAACGAAAGTGCAATGTACAATTGACGGTAGTCCTAACCAAATCTACGCTAGCGGGCTTAGACCTTATCATCATTTTGACGAAATAAGAAAATTGTTTGGGGGTGGGAGGGGTAGAAGTCTAACAGCAGACCTAGTGTCTAAAGATTTACATCTTCACAATGTTAGGCTTGATGATTATTTAACAATAAAATACGGGTTATGGATTGACCTAAGGTCAACAGAGGATAATCAGTTGCATGGAAGCGGGAGAACTGTGAGAGACGTAATAAACATTCAAATTGATAAAGAAGAAGAAGCCGATAAACCGCTTAATGTACATTTGTTTTTAATATACTCAGAGGCATAAAAAACGCGAAAACAAACTGTATAGAAATGTTGATGTAATTTGGCTACCGATTCCTTTGAACTGGTAATAGAAAGTGAGAAAAAGCAATCGAACACCGCAAAAGTGTCCTTTCAAAGTTCATTCTGGTAGAAAATAAGGTCACATGAACTTGACCTTGACCCTGTGTTAACAGCAGAATGTCAGTATCTGGTGTGACCACCTCGAGCATTGATCACAGCTGTGCACCTGCGGTACATCGAGCGCACCAGAGTGTTGGTCTGCCTCTGGGGGACTTGCCACCACACCTGGCCCACAGCGACAGCAAGCTGAGCTGCTGTCTGGGGTCTGGGGTTGAGCTGGTTGAACTGCCTCTGAAGGGTATCCCAGAAATGCTCTATTGGGTTAAGGTCGGGAGAACGGGCTGGGTGAGGCAGCAGATTGATGTTGTTCTGCCTCAGGAAGTTCTGCGTAGCACGGGCAGTGTGCGGCCTTGCGTTGTCCTGCTGAAACAGGTTCTGTGGATGCTGCTGGAAATGCGGCAGGATGTGGGGCCTCAGAACTTGGTCGATGTAATGAACAGCAGTGACCCCGTTACCACGTCCTGGACCCACATTCTGGAAGATGACTGGCCCAATACGGCGATTTATGCCGATAGCCCCCAGATCATGATGCTTTCACCACCCCATGGGTCCCTTTCGGCGATGTTGGCATCCGTGAAGCGTTCCCCCGCTCTTCTCCAGATCCGGATGCGGCCATCGCCTGGGTCGACGCAGAACCGGCTTTCATCACTGAAGAGGACTCGGCCCCAGTCCCGATGGCGCCAATGCACGTGGATCTGTGCCCACTGCAGACGGTTCTGGCGATGCTGGAGTGTCAGGATAGGTCGCCGGGCTGGACGCCTGCATTGGAGACCAACTGTGTTCAGTCGGCGACGCACGGTCCTGTTGCTGATTGGCCTGCCATGGTTGCCGACGGTGTTCCTGGCTGTGTTGGCAGCGGTTTGGTAAGGCTCCCGTCGATGCTGACGAAGAAGATGGCGGTCTTGGGCTGCTGTGGTGACCTTCGGTCTGCCGCTCCTCGGTCTGTCATCAGTGGTGTTTCTCCCTTGAAAGCGGTCCAGAAGGCGATAGACGGTGGAAATGTGGACTCCGAATGCGATAGCGACCTGCCTCATTGGAACCCGGCCTGCAGTTGCCCCATTGCTATGCAACGATCTTGACGAGAAAGTCTCGGCATTATGTTGGCGCCTCTGGAAGGGATGATTTGAACTTTTTGGGGTTTGGAAATTTATAGCCCCACAATGGGGGCCACATTGAGTTGCAATTCACATTGATGCACGTGGCGTAGGTAGTCCACATGGCAAATGCACTCCTCGTGCCAAAAACGCTGACCCGGCAACATTCACCCACTGTTACGAGGTTCCAACCGGCCAAGACACCACGTACTGCTAATGTTGCACGCGCCAACGACATTGCTTACGTCCTGTTCACAATGTGAACAATCGTGCACTGTCTCTATTTTTTCGCGTTTTTTTTTGCCTCTGAGTATATATGATGCGCAGCTGAATATTGGAGATAGCAGATTAAAAGATGTAGTATACTAAATTATTTTTTATTTTAAAAAAGCATGACTGTTCAAGTTTATCCAAATGTGCCTACAGCGCCGCCAAAAGAAGAGATAGTAGAAACCCCTAGCATAAAAACCTTCAGATTAACAAACATTACGCAAATGCAGCAAGTACTAGAGCAAGACCTTTCAAAATACAGCAAAACCAAACGAAGGTATTCTGCTGCCTTTAATGCTGTTACATATGTTAATACTGGAGCATCGACTATAAGTGCTCTATCAGCAGGAACAAGTGTAGGCCTCTTAGCAACGGGCATAGGCGCACCCGCAGCTTTACCTCTAGGAGGTTTGTCTTTAGCTCTCGGTCTGTGTTCATTAGCTGTAAGTGCGGCTGGAAAAAAATTAAAAACTAAACTCCAAAAGCACACAGCTATGGTTCAACTAATAACAGCTAAACTTAGCTCGTTCAAACTGACAATAAATAAAGCGCTAGTTGACTCAAACATCACGGATGAAGAATTTAATCGTTTACAGGCCGATTTTGATGACTACAAAAGACAAAAGTTTGATCTTCAAAGAAAGGCGAGGACAACTTTTTCTCAACAGCCAGACGCCGAGCAGATAAAAAAGGAATGCTTAAAAAAAGTAAACGAAACATTAAACTCTGTTCTAAACAGCTCACAGTAACAACACCAAAAGGTGTTTATACTTTAGTTTATGAGTCCAAGCACAAAAAGACCGTTGATATTGATTCTGATTAAGCCGTTGTATTTTTTTTATTTAAATAAATATGTTGGCTTAGAAAAGAAAGACAGCATGGCTAAGATATATGAAGGCCCAGATGAATTGTTTGAAGGAATGCTCGAGAAAGAGCGTTTGTCAAGAGCACTGAATGATATTGATTTAGAAGTTATTAATCCAGAAAACGTGCGGGCAAGCGTTGTACATGCAATTTCTCAAGTTCCAAGTAAACTAACAATAGACCCGCCAGTTAAAGTAATGTTAGCTGTTTTAATCGACTATATAACAATAAATGAAGAAAATCTAGAAGTCTGGGTCTCAACTAAACAGCAGACTATTCTTTCTCATAACGACTTAACACCCGGTTGGGCAGACGAACTGCTTACACAGTTTGACGCTGCCGCTGAAGAAGCTAAAATGAGAGGCTCTGGTTGGTCAGAGGGCGCAGTCTTAGAGATTAGATTAAAACAGGCTAAGTATGCACCGATTGTAGGCAAGGCTTACATTCCGCTACCCCCAGAGTTGGTTTTAAAGAGAGCAGTTTTAAACATAAAAAATTCAGACAACAAATGTTTCATGTGGTGTGTTCTTGCAAGGCTGCATCATGTCCGCGAACACGCAGAGAGAGTGACTAACTATCGGCAATAACGCCAAAGATCTTAACTTCAATGGAATATCCTTTCCTGTTAGTGTAGACCAAATTGATCAGTTTGAAGAACAAAACAAACCAATAACTGTCAATATCTACACATGGGATGAGGAAACAAATCTACAGCCGATTAAAGTGTCCAAGAACAGTCCAACAATTGGCGAGCCAGACAAAAATCATGTTGACTTACTACTAATGTTTTCACCAGCGGGCTGCCACATTACACATTGATACGAACAATGAGTAAGCTAATGCAGCATACTTCAAAAGATGGGCACAAACAAGAATTCTGCAGAAAATGTTTAACAAGAATGCCATCTGTTCAAGCCGCAAGCGAACATAAGAAACATTGTATCGGCCCAGTTGACTGTAATACAGAACTAATTACGCCCCCACCTGGATCTAAAGTTAGTTTTAAGAACTGGAAAAAACTGCAACATTCTCCATACGTAGTTTACGCAGACTTCGAGTCGCTTATTGTTCCTTATGAAGGGCCAGCGCCACAAAAACTTCGAAAACAGTCTTAATGAGTAATCATCAGATTTGTTCATTTGCTTTCATTGTTGTTAGGTCGGATGGCGCTCATTCAAGGCCAGAATTATACAGAGGACCAGATGCGGCTAGAAGATTTTTACAGCGCATGCAGCAAGTGCGTAATGATTGTTCTAATAATCTGAATTTATCTGAAATCATGATGACGTCTGAAGACCAACAACAGTATGGCCTCAGCCACTCACTGTTGGATTTGTGGTTTAGGCCTCTCATCAGACGCAGCGAATCCAACAGTAAGAGACCATGATCACATTAGCGGAAAGTTCAGAGGAGCTGCGCACAACAAATGCAATCTTCAACTAAAGTTTGAACCAAAGACATGGAAGCTGCCCATCTTCTTTCATAACTTGCGAGGTTACGACTCTCATCTTATATTGCAAGCAGTAACCAACGCCTTCAGGGTAGCATGCATTGCACAGTCATCAGAAAAGTACATGTGCTTTAATCTAAATAACATGTCTTTTTATGACTCTATGCAACACATGATGGGATCATTAGAGTCACTAGCTATGTCCTTAAAGTCCTGCCCAATAACGGAAGAATATTTTGACCCAACGCTTGTTAGAAAGGGTGTTTACCCTTATGAGTACATGAACAGTTGGGAAAGGTTTGATGAAGACTCACTTCCGCCTAAAGGCGCGTTCTTTTCTAGTCTTAGAGGAAAGGACATCAGTGATTCAGATTACCAGCATGCTCAAGATGCGTGGCAAAAGTTAGAGTGTAAAACGATGGGAGACTATCATGACTCCTACTTGATGGCTGATACATGTTTGTTGGCGGACGTCTTTGAAAATTATAGAAAGACCTGCATGAAACATTATAGCCTGGATCCTGCGCATTATATTTCTGCGCCCGGGATGAGCTGGGATGCTTTTTTTAAAGTATACTGGAGTACAGATTGATTTATTGTCAGATTTACCAATGATTCAGATGATTGAAAACGGATTGCGTGGAGGAATTAGTATGGCGTCGCATCATTACTGTAAAGCAAACAACAAATACTTGGACGACTATGATCCGAGTAAAAGGTCTAACTATCTCATGTATTTAGATGCAAACAATCTGTATGGATGGGCTATGGCGCAATCGCTTCCATTACGCAACTTTAAAATGTACACAGGCGGCGATCCGAATAATATTCAAAAGGCATTAAAGTGGTTGGGCAGTTTAACGCCTAATCAACAGCGTGGTTTCATTCTAGAAGTTGACTTAGAATATCCTCATGAACTCCATGACCTACATAATGACTACCCATTAGCAGCAGAAAGTCTAAAGATGGATCCAAGAGAACCACCTAAACTTGTGCCTAATCTTCGAGGGAAAAAAATTATGTCTGTCATTACAGACTTCTACAATTTTATTTAAGACATGGTTTGAAGTTGACAGCAGTTCATCGCATAATTGCTTTTGATCAAGAACAGTTCATGAAACCATACATCATGAAGAACACTGATCTTAGAACTAAATCCACAGATGCTTCAGAAAAAGACTTTTTCAAGCTGATGAACAACAGCTGTTTTGGAAAGACTATGGAGAATCCCCACAAGCGCAAAGATGTCAGATTGGTCACCAGAGAGAACGAAGCAATTAAGCTGACTTCTAAACCTAATTATCAGGACTTTAGAAGATTTCATGATCAGCTTTTTGGCATAATGATGAAAAAAAAGAAAGTCAAATTAGACAAACCTGTATTTATTGGGTTTACTGTTTTAGAATTATCAAAGCTTTTGATGTTAGAGTTTCTTTATGACTACTTTAAGCCCTCGTATCCTGAGTCCAGAGTACTTTACACAGATACAGACAGTTTTTTTTATAGATATTCCTACTGAAGACATCTATAAAGACATGGAAATGGAAGTAGCTAAAGGACATGCGGGATGGTATGATACATCTGATTACCCTAAAGATTCGCCTTTGCATTCAATTACTAACAAGAAGGTTTTAGGAAAGATGAAGGATGAATTATCTGGAAAGGTGATCAAGGAGTTTGTTGGTTTAAGGTCAAAAATGTACAGTATTCGAGCCAGGAGAAAATCATTAAGAAAGCAAAGGAATATCTCGCAGCGTTGTGCAGTCAAACATATCACATGACAACTACAAAGAAGCATTGTTTGGCAATAAGACTTTTCATCATGACAACGTAAAACTGCGATCTAATCTACATGAGATCAACACAACAGTTGTAACAAAGAAGTCGTTAGATAGAACAAACACAAAACGAGTATTTGTTAATCCAGAGTTTTCATATGCAATCGGGCACTGGAGAACCGTAAATTAATTAAGCGGAACTGTGTCTGGCGGAATTATCTGCAGTTCTTCTTTCACAAAAGATCTTTGAGGAGCTGGTTGTTTTGTTGTGTCAGTTTCTCGTAAATAATACACGGGCGGATTCATTTTTACAATTCTTTTTATTTCGTACGGGTCAACACTCCAAACTGGATCTGTTGCCCTGATGCGAGTGTCCCCTTCTGCTTCTCCCGGTAAATAAAGGTACCTTACTTTCAAACCAAACGGTAATAGTTTGCTGGGTGTACTGGAGTCTTCAGCAACATTTATTGTTTTTTCTTTTGATTGCTTGTACTGGTTTTAGTCCTTTAAATTCTTCATTATTCATTGCGCGCAAAACTGAGGGCAGTCTTCTAACCCATTCTGTGTTGCGAGAATTGTCAATCAGCTCTCTGTGATATTGGTAAGAAAAAAGTCTTTCAGATAACTGTTTGTTAAAGTTTTCAACTAAAGCCTGTGATCTGTGAACTCCCGGAATGCCTCTTTTAATGGTAACTCTATGTTTCAACAATAATTGATTCACTTGCCTTTAAATTCTTTTCCATCATCGACTTGAATCATGCGAGGATAAGTTAAAGGGCCTCGTTGATATATCAGTTGTATGGCAACAGCAACGGCAGAAGCACTCTTTTGTGTTAATGGTTCCGCATCTTTGTATCTTGAAGCTATGTCAATGACTGTGAGCGCGTACTTAAATCTTTTTCGTCTAATCGCATCAGAGGGTAAATATAGAAGATCCATTTGATGGGTGTCGTTCGTATTGCGTTCACAAAGTGTGGTCTCTGTATTCGTCTAGGCGCTGGTAAATAAATTTGCCAAATCGCTTGTTTAGATAACCATTCTTTTGCTGTTTGTTCACTGACTCCAGCTGCTTGGCTTAGCTTTTTAATTGCTGTTATTCCCTTCCAATATCCTTTGGGCGAATAATAGATTTTGTTCATTTTTTATTCAGCAATATTATGTGCAACAAAAATACACAACGGTCATACCAAAGGCAATAATCGCGATTTCTTGCATCTTTTGTTTTTCTGATGGTTGATAAAAGTCACTGAATTTTGGCGAGGGCAAGTTTCAATTGGGTTTGCCTGTTACAAGATAATATTCTTTTATCGCTTGATCAACTCTTTAAATGTGTAAGCTGCAGGCCCCTGTTTTTCAGTGTGTCATTAATAAAATCTAACTGCTCAAGCTCTGTTTTTCATAGGCGTCTTGTGCACTGCTAGTTGCTCCATAGCTTTTTTATGTCTTTTTTTCTCGCCGTCCATCCCGCAGTTTACTAAATGCGAAATTACTTCCGCTAAAAGCAAGCGCATTCACCACAGCGCCACCTATCATCATTACGAGTGAGGCCATTTTTTATAAATGTATTTTTTATTTACATATTTATACTGTCTGGAATTATTCCTTGCTTAACTAGAAAATTTTTCCGTAGCAAAGGGAAGCGGCAATGATAGCAATTAGCTTTGCTGAATCCCAAAGTCATTTTGCCAAGATCTGCTGGTTTAATTCTTAACAAGCTTTTAAACCAAGCATTGAGTAACCTACACTTAGGCCTCCAATAACGCAGAATGGTATACAAGGTTAGCAACAGTTTTTTCGGTGCTCATTTTTAGAAAATAAAAAAATTTTATAATTAATATAAAACATGACACGATGATCTACTACAGCTACGGGGCAGCCTAAACCTTCCTGAACTTATGAATGACCAAGTTGATATCAAGCTATTATCCCAAAAAGGAGAGGCTGTAATTCTTTGGCAGCATGTGGAAAAACAAAACAGTTCCTCGAACTGAATTCAGCATTGAACAGATTCAACAGATGTCGCCACAAGACATTATAAAGTATCATAACGGGTATGAGGCGCAGTTAGGATCTAGAATGGTAAAAAGCGTTGGGCAAACGGTTCTTAGTTTGTACACTAAACTAGTCAGTAGATTTGCTCCCATTGATTCTGAACAAGATCTTACGTATGATTTAACGCAAGATCCAGTTTTAACAAAGCATTAGAGTCTCTAGGGTGTGATTTATACTAAATTTGGAACATTGTTATCGCCATTAATCATGGGATTAATAACTTTTAATCATATAGATTTTTGTTTCCCTTCAAAATGAACGAGCTGGAAAATCAGCAGAATCAGAAAACACTGAATCAGGTGGAAAAGTAACCAAGCCAGAAAATCAGCAGAAAAACGCGATCAGGAGACCATTAAAAATCCGGGCGTGTTGAAGCAGGAAAAAAATTAGCAGAGTGGAACAGAGAAAAAAAATTAAGTTACAGAATATGACTCAT
>CM031602.1:2626535-2631535 GCA_018398815.1 Conus ventricosus
GTGCTTGAAGTGTTTGTCTTTTAAAAAGCTACTGTAAATTCAAAACAAAACAAAACAAAACAAAAGGAAAAAGACAAAAGAAAGAAAAAAAAGACTGTACTACTCTCTACACCTGTCTGTGTTTTTTTTTTTTTTCACTTCTATTTTTGTTCTAGAGAGGAAGGAGATCGGGAATGCAAATACCGTTTTGTTGTTTAACGCAACATCATTAGAAAACCAGATCGTTCTAAAAAAAAAAAAAAAACAAAAAAAAGAAAGATAGGAAGAAAGAGAACCGTCAGGTGGGCGATTGTTAAGCGATGAAGCACCCCACCCCTACTTCTGTAGGCTATCTACCCTTCAAACACACTCACACACACACACACACACACACACACACACACACACACACACACACACAGAGGTGTGTGAGTGTGCGGGGGGGGGGGGGGGGGGGGGGGGGTTAGAAGTGGGGAAGAGTTTTGAGAAAAGAGATAGTGATACACCCAAGGGAGGTGGTAGAAGTCGGTTAACTGCGGGAAAGAGAAGAAAGGAAAAAAAAAAATCGAAAAAAAGGAGAAAAAAGAAGAAAAGAGAAAACAGAATTTTCAACACCTGTGCTGCAGATGCGTCGGGAGAAAGCTAGACCGTCGGGTTAATGTAAACTACACACACACGCGTGCGCCTTTCTCTCTCTCTCTCTCCCCTCTCTCTCTCTCTCTCTCTCTCTCTCTCCTCTCTCTCTCTCTCTCTCTCTCTCTCTCTCTCTCTCTCTCACACACACACACACACATACGTAAACATACACATAAAAATACTAATGCACGTACACACACACACACACACACACACACACACACACACACACACACACACACACACACACACACACATACACACGCACACATACATTCACAGACACGCACGCCCGTATACACGCATACATTCGCACGCACGCGCACACACAAACACACACACAGCGTGTGTGTGTGCGTGTGTGTGCGTGTGTGTGTGTGTGTGTGTGTGCGTGTGTGTGTGTGTGTGTGTGTGTGTGTGTGTGTGTGTGTGTGTGTGTGAGAGAGAGAGAGAGAGAGAGAACAGAGACAGACAGACAGACAGACAGACAGACAGAGAGAGAGAGAGAGAAGTGCGTTTTGGTTCGTGCTGATATAAAACCGTTTCATTCTAATTCACTCCTATGGTTTTGATATAGATACCATCTTCAAACATAACGTAGTGACAAAATGTAGGATGACGTCAACCAAACCATAACAAAATGTAGGATGACGTCAACCAAACCATAAAATGTAGGATGACGTCAACCAAACCATAAAATGTAGGATGACGTCAACCAAACCATAACAAATCCATGACATACAGGGTGCTTTCACACAAACCGACATGTTCAGAAGTAAGTCATTTCAGCTTAAGCAACAGATTAAAAAAGAAATAGAAAAAAAAAAAAAAAAAAAAAACCCTTGGTGGAAAGTATACAGACTGCAAGCTTAAGTCAAAAAGTGAAAATACTTGTTGAAATATGGTATTAACGTTGCAAATATCAAAGTACCAAGCTTCGATTTATTGGTGCTTTTCAGGCAGAGTATGAACACACACACACACCACACACACACACACACACACACACACACGCGCGCGCGCGCGCGCGAAATTTTCGAAAGGAGGGGTGGGGAAGAGGGGGAGGGGGGGGGGGGGGGGGGGGGGGGGAAGAGAGCAAAAAGAAGAATCGGGACGAAAGTAGACAGCTGAAGTGCAAAATTCGATCCTTCAGTAACGGCAGTGGAGTTATTGATTTCTGTGCTGCAAACAGAACTTTTTGTTTATGCCTATCCGGAGTCGATTTTTTCCCCCAGTGTTGTTTGCTGAGAAAAACGGCGAATAGTAATTCAGTGCAGCTGTCCGTGTATTTTTTTTTTCTGGTCAAGGGATACACAAACGATGACATTCATACAACAACGTCACTGGTGTAACTCTTTCAACAAACTCTCGTCATGTGTTGAATCATCATTAACACTCTTTATTTTACTGCATGTATCGTTTGTTGTTTTGAATTTCGTCAATTTGATTCCAAAACTGCATGGGAAAAATACTGAAATATCCGTTGTATTGAAAACTTGACTTCGAGATGCATATTATCCTTGTTTACATGTTCATTCGGGTCTTCGAAAACTTCTCGTTACCGTTGCTTTAAACCACGCGGAATACACGTCAGTAACGTTATGGATCGGCATGGAATTATTCATTCATATTTCATTTTTAATAGTTATTATATATTTCAGGTGCTGGTTCGTATGTAAAATTCACGATAATTTACCTTTTTTAAAATTTTATTGTCCGACCACTTTGGGATCTCTTCTCCTGTTTATAAATGGGACAAAAATGCACAAGACAGCAGCTACTTTTGTGACGTACCAGAGAGAATATAAGGGCCACTGTCTGTTTCTTCTGCGTCAAACTTTTTTCTTAATTGAATTGTTGTTCTAGTTGCAAAGTGAGACGACTGCAGGCGGAAATCTAAACAAATCTTAAATAAATGTTAGCGAACCGCCCAGAGAACGTGGACAAACGAGTCACAAGACAAAACACAACGCGTTTCGACCTCTTAGGTCTTCTTCAGGTGAGACATAAACGAATAAAACAGCGAAAATTCACTTAGCTTTGATCGCTTCAGGTCGCTTCAGAGTTCAGCGCAAGGAAGAAGGCGGTGAATTGTTGTTGATTCAAGACCTCTGGATTAGAATTAGATTTCAGCTGACTCAGAAATCAAACATTTGTTCACAAATCAATCGTCAGATAATTGTAACTGTAGATGCTGAAAAAAAAGAGAAAATAACTTTTAATTTCTTCATGGCGCATTTTTTCCTCTTTTCAAATAGTTTTGATTTGCATGTGCTAGCACCTTCACCGTGTATGCTGTCGTCTTCTCTGGCTTTCATGTTGTGCGCTAGTCACAATGGCGGCAGTAGCAAAGTTTGCCACTCAGACACAGCATATTTTACCGCATGTGATTGGTCCTGAATTGGTCTGGGACGCAAATGGACCATGAACTTTTGCAAACATAAAAGAAACAAAAATACTATTCCGCCAGACGAAAGGGACACATTACAAGACAAAACACGACGCGTTTCGACCTCTTTGGTCTTCTGCGGGGAGAAGAAAAGCAACATTTAGGACAATGAAAACGAAGAACGGGCAGTCACGGAGCTCCTGACATTGGTCGCAAAAAGTGGACATTGAATGAAAACCTCGAGTTTGGATTCAGTGTAAATGCAGCATTACTTCGCCTGTTTCATTTTAGTATCTAGCTGCTGCTGCTTATTTATTTATTTGTTTCTTATATAGTTATATATTTATTTATTCATTCATTCATTGATTCATGTATTCGTTTATTTATATATTTATTTATTTATCATTCATATGGTTATTTTTCGTGGTCTCTTCTTACGTGCCACCCCAGTGGCGTTACAGCCAACGCCGCTCATTGCGCTGATTCCGAGTCCACTTGCTAAAGACGTACCTCGGCCTGTGCCGTCCCAGTCCCGGCACTGACCATCCACAGGGAGAGTCGGTATGAAGACGTCAAGAGGCAACCCACCAGAAGAGACCCCGCACTGCAGTCATCACTTCGGTGGTGTTCAGTAGTACATGTTCTGATCCAGCGTATGCAGGGTGCGTGCTTTAGCCTCTTACCTGGCATTTGAGGGAAAGAAGATCCCTCCCCCCCCCCCTTCCCCAACGTGACGTCTTTCCGACATCACAAGGTCACAGCGAAAAAGTCCTTCAATGGAAACTATTGAAATTCGATGAAGTCCATGTATGAAATGGATTAAGAGAAACATGTGTGTTCACAAAATGAATTTTTTTTTTTTTTTTTTTTTTTTTTTTTTTTTTTTTTTTTTGCTGTCCCAACCTCTGCGCCACCTCAGAGGCAGTGCACACACGCCGCTCATTCCGACACCCCGTCCACAGCCACAGCCCGGTCAGCCCCGCCGCAGCCCCGGCACCGACAATCCACAGGAGCAGTCAATGTCAAGTCGTCAAGAGGCAACCCACCGGAGAAGACACTGCACTGCTGCCGAGTCACTTCGGTGGTGTTCAGTGGCGCCTGTTCTGATGTAACATACGCAGGACACCACCTACTAAGCCCCCTACTGACGACAATAATTGCTTAGTCGCGGAGCCGGCGTTAGTGAGCCTTCCCTCCGGAGGGCACCACCACGTCCGTCCAACGACATCCCCCATGGACTCGCCGATACCGGTGACCCCGACAGAACCAAACCAAGGCCACAGACGTGGAGAGGACATCGAAACTGAGGTCACCATGAGAGCAGGGCATGAAGGGCCACAGAATGTGAGACATTTTTTAATGCTGATCGATGAGAATGAGGATGATTAAGATGATGCTACAGATTTCCATTTCGGTCTGAGACTACATGACAGGGCTGTACTCTACGCTTCCTTTCATAATATATCTCGGCGTCAACCAGGCCCGAGAGATACAGGCACCTGCAGTGTTGGTCAGGAAATTTGAGCAACACTCTCAGAAACGCATCCATTAAGTGGATGAAACTCGACTGTGTGGTCCCAGTCTTCCCAACTGAGTCCGCAGAAAACTCAACTCTGGGTAGGAGCCGGTCGGGGCAGAACAATCCCACATGACTCTGATGGGATTCGAACCCACGACCTCCCAGCCGGGAGTCCGCGACGTTAACCACTTCGCCACGGCGGCTGGTTGTTCACAAAATGATTTATTACACGAAGAAAAGGGAGGGGGAAAAGGGAACCAAAGGGACTGTGGGGACGGGAAGGAAAGTGCGTGTGTGTGTGTGTGTGGGAGGGGGGGGGGGGGAAGGGGGGATGAAACGGGCAAGAAGAAAAAGGAATTATAGTGGGTGAACACCAGGGCAGTAATGTAGCCGTATTATATAATAATAATAATAATAATAATAATAATAATAATAATAATAATAAGGAACATTTAGTGCGCTTAATCTTAAACAAAA
>CM031602.1:2639035-2649035 GCA_018398815.1 Conus ventricosus
TATCTTTTAGAATAATAACTTTTTTTTTTATCATGCATTTCAGTACAGTAGTGTCGTGGTTTTTGTTGTTGTTTTTTGCACAAGGATTTCTGTTTTTGTTTTTTGTTTTTTTTTGTACGTGAATGGTGTATCCTCACCACCATTTTTTTTTTTTTTGAATGTTGTACATAATTTTTTTGCAGTCGTAAATTTTGTTTGCTACTTAAAAAAAAGAAAAAAGAATCTGTTATGTTTCTTCTTTCGTTACAAGAATCTCCCGCTTTTCTTTTTGTTTTATTATTAGAACACCATGACAGGCACAGTGGTGTTTATTATTGCTCAACTACAAATTAGAACACAGGCACAGTGGTGTTTATTATTGCTCAACTACAAATTAGAACACAGGCACAGTGGTGTTTATTATTGCTCAACTACAAATTAGAACACAGGCACAGTGGTGTTTATTATTGCTCAACTACAAATTAGAACACCATGACAGGCACAGTGGTGTTTATTATTGCTACAAATTAGAACACCATGACAGGCACAGTGGTGTTTATTATTGCTACAAATTAGAACACCATGACAGGCACAGTGGTGTTTATTATTGCTCAACTACAAATTAGAACACCATGACAGGCACAGTGGTGTTTATTATTGCTACAAATTAGAACACCATGACAGGCACAGTGGTGTTTATTATTGCTCAACTACAAATTAGAACACAGGCACAGTGGTGTTTATTATTGCTCAACTACAAATTAGAACACAGGCACAGTGGTGTTTATTATTGCTACAAATTAGAACACCATGACAGGCACAGTGGTGTTTATTATTGCTCAACTACACACCATGACAGGCACAGCGTTGTTTTCTGGCAGTGGAAGGTCTATGTACTGTGACCTCAGCTGTTTGTCTTGGTAATGTCCCCGCTGACAGTGGTCAGTCAGACTGACTGGCAGGCTGGTCACGTAACTCACCGCTTAGGTCTGTCCTGGGCTCCTGGCCACGTGTCAGTCTGTCTGGGAGGTGTGGAAGGGGGAGGGAGTGAGAGAGAAAGGAGGATGGACGGGAAAGGGGGGAGGGGCATCGAAGACATTGAGGAACTGGATCGGTGCATTATGTCCGGTGTTTTGGAGGAAAGGGGGAGGGTGTGTGTGGACGAGCCGTTTTGTGTCTAATTTGGATGTCATCATTCACATTGCTGAAAGGCAAAGGGAATAGGTAGGTTTTTCATTTTTCTTCTTGCTGTTTGTTTGGAAAGATACACGTTAGAATTTCCCAACAATGACCAGTAGAAACTTTTCAAAACTGGGCCATTACGGAAAGTCAGTATAGCGAAGACGGTCAGAAAAAGGCTCAACAAAGACGACAACAACAACAACAACAACAACAGCCAAAGCTTTGAAGGGAAGAAGGTTTTACGGGAAAATGAGTCTGTTAAAGCGATTGGGAAGAAATATACAGAAAATGTCTTTAAAAGAAGAAAAAGGGAGGGGGAGGGGTGTTGCTGGAAATTAGGTCAATCTAGACATGGACAATGAGGAAAAGTACAAAAATAAGTGTTGTGTAAACAGTGAGGGAAAATGTTTCAATAAGGACAGCTTTTGTTCAGAAGGGAGATCTCGTTCAGACAGTGAGATTAAATGTTTTTAAAATGTAAAGAGAGAGAGAGTGTTTAATGGAAATTAAGTCTACTGTATGAAACAAAAGAAAGTCTCAGAAAAAAAAGTCTCCAAAGGAAAGGTACAGGGGGGGGGGGGGGGGGGGGGGGGGGGGGTGGGGGTGGGGGGGGGGGGGTGGGGGGGGGGGGGGAGGGGGGGGGGGGGCTGTACTGGAAGTAAAATCTGGTGCGACAGCGAAAAAGGTGTCATTGAACAGTGTTCCCAGGGTGGGGGACTAATGGAGGTAAGTCTATCATAGCCAATGAAGAAAAAAATGTCTCGGTGAACATGAAAAAAGGTCTGAAGAGTAGTGAGCCTGTTTTGAGATGCTTCATCATAGTAAGAATGTTCTGAATTCTCTGAGATAATCTGTCCTGAAAGGATGTCTGCGGATATTTAGAATCGATTTGACTGGAGTCTGGGATTTCAGTGCTTGAATCCGCTGGATTTTGCATTGAAGACGACTTCGATGCTTTGTTTTATTTTCTGCTTTGAATTTTGAACTGAGATTTCGAAAAGGGATCTGTAACTGGACTTTAGTGTTGGGTTTGGAATAGAAGGATACGTTTGAGGAACTGGTAAGCGAGTGTGGTAGATCCTCTCGGTAACGACTTAACTGAAGTCCGTCAGTTTTGGGTCGTTACGCAAAGGGGTAAAATTTGGTACAGATAAAGATAACATGCTAGAGAAAAACGGTTTAACTTGAGGGACAGTCTGTGTTCAGAGGTAAATCTAGTTTTGGATAAAGACACACATGTTTTAAAAAAAGTTTTTTTGTTGTTGTTTTGTTTTTGTTTGTTTGTTGTTTTTTGTGTGTTTTTTTATTTTAATCGGAGAGGAGTGGAGTGTGTGCTGGGTGGTGAATGGAGTACGGACAAGGACAAAAAATCCCACCTAGCGAGAGTGAGAAGGTTACAGTTTTTCTGTAACCAGTCAGATAGATGTACTGATTTAGTGTATGGGAGCACATGTAACTGCTGAAAAACAACAACAACAAAAGATTCCCTTTTTTGACCTTTCGACCTTTAGGGCAACATTTATCTCGTTTATATTGCAGATGAAATGAGTTTTAAACGGAAAAAAGAAACTAAATTGTTTGAACTTCGCAGGATTTTTTTTATCTTTTATTTTTTGCTTTGCTGTGTTTGTTTGTTGTTTTTTCTTCGTTTCTTACTTATCAATATGAATGTAATGTCGGGTCCATGATTCGTCCAGTTTTGTAAACTTCTTTGAATGTAATGTCGGGTCCATGATTCGTCCAGTGTTGTAAACTTCTTTTCGATTGGGCCACACCGTCTGCCTCATTCCCCAGTTAAGCCCGCACCCCCACTCCTGCACGTATACTCCTCCCCTCCCCCCTTCGTTCTCCCCTCCCGCAAACACCGCTTCCTTCCTCAGCCCTCTTTATAGGTTTAGAGAGTGAAAATGCCACAGCCATTTCAACCAATAGAGAGTAAAACTGCCACAGCCATTTCAACCAATAGAGAGTGAAAATGCCACAGCCATTTCAACCAATAGAGAGTAAAACTGCCACAGCCATTTCAACCAATAGAGAGTCAAAATGCCACAGCTCTTTAACCAGTCACGGGTCATTGCTTTTGTGGTGCACGGGCGAAGAAATAAATGGCCGTGTATGATTAGACGAGGATTCCTTTTGGACCTCTGGCCCTGAAAGATTCCGTGTACCTTGTGCTCTGTGGAAGAGGCCGTGGACTTGCAACGGAAAGAAGCGGAGTGAGAAAATTAGATTGTGAAACTTCGTCTACCCTCCCCCTCCTCCCCGCACCCCTCCCCCCTCTCTTTCTTTATTTCTTTCTCTCTGTTTCTGTCTCTGTCTGTCTGTCTGTCAGTATGTCTGTCTCACTTTGTCTCTCTGTCTGCCTGCCTGCTGTCTGTCTGTCTCAGTGTTCGTCTGTCTCTGGCTTTCTCTCTCACTCTCTGTCCTTCTCTACCCCTCCATCCCTCTTCCCACTCCCTCTCTCTTTCACCCTCTCTCATCTCCTCTTCACCTCCCGCAATATTTAATGCAATTTACCGAGTTTAGATAAACTGGATGTCTTCATAGTTCTCTATAAATCAAGTCATTTGGAATTCGGATGTCAGCATTTTAAAAGCGCTTCATGCATATAAATGAACTTTCTCTATAATTACATTTGTTTGGAAAGCCCACATGTCAGCTCCATACGGCAAAATCGGCTGAACTTGTGAGTCAAACAACTTTTAGTAAAAACATTAAACGAGTTACAATCAAATTTATACAAAATGTGAAGGATAGCTATTGTTGTTTTCTTTGCTCCGCTTACGATATCTTGGCATGCAAGATTGAAACAAAGTTTTGTGTTGAGGTTTTTTTCAAGATGTTTGTACGCAGTAACTACGACGACTCTTTCATTCCCATACATCCATCTCGTAGACTGCGCTAAGTACCCACCCTTCCAAAATGCAATGATATTAGTTTTATTCATTTTAACTCGATTGTATGTGTACCCCCTTCAGAACGGGGCCTTGGCCTTAAAACTATGAACAATCGTGTTCATCGTCGTTTTCGTATTCTCCACCTCCACCCTCAATCCCTCCCCCTCCTTTTTTCCCCCTCATATATGACTACGTCGGTCTTCGTCATTCGTCGAGTTCTGTACAATTTCGTTGCGGTTGGTAGTAGAGAGCCTTGTCGGCGTTCCCCTGTCGTTGTTGCCGTATCCGTGTTCTCTAGTTCTCCCTTTGCTGATACTCCAGCCGACCTGGAAGCGAAACAGGTGCTTCAGACCAAGGCTTGACGTGAGGGAGCTTTTCTTGTGGCTGCTGTCATTCCGCTTGTCAAGCCGGATTTTTTTTTTCTTCTTCTTCTTCATCCAAATCCGGCGCAGAATTTCAAGTGGGTACCCACAGCAAATATCTCCCCAGGCATGTTTTGTTGCAGTTTCTTTACGCGGGTATATTTTTTTTTAAGCTTAGGGTAAGCATGAAATGGAATTAATGACAGTCGCTTATTCGGATCTTTCTTCAACACGCGAGCAAGTCGACCCACATCGTCTTGTCGAGATCTCCTCCCACCCCTACCCTTCGCCTCTTACCCCTTCCTCCTTCCAGTTTGTACTCAAGGGAAACTGGGAAATGGCCCAATTTTATGTTTAGTGGAGGGGGAAGAGAGGAGAGGTAGGAAAGTGTGGTCAGGAGAGAGAGAGAGAGAGAGAGAGAGAGAGAGAGGGGGGGGGGGGGGGGGAGATGGGGAAAGGGGTGTGCGAAGTTGACAGTTTTGTTTTAGGTATTGGCAGAACAAAAGAAATGATAGGGAAAGTGGAAGAAGTTGGAAAGGGACAGGCGGGGAGAGGTGAATAGGGAGGGAAGGGGGGGGGGTAGTGGGGGTACGGTGGGACAGGCGGGGGAGAGGTGAATAGGGAGGGAAAGGGTGGTAGTGGGGTACGGTGAGGACTGGGCAGCGGAACTAGTATCCATTATGTGTATGAAATACACTTGGCAAACGGTAGCTAATAACTACAGGGGTGGGGGTGGGGGAGATGTGGGAGTAGATATTACGGAGGAGCAAGTCGGCATCAGTGAGGACGCGAAGTCACATTTCCGCCAACAACAGAAAGAGCGAGGAAGAGGAGAAAAAGACGTAGAGAGAGTCCCGGACGAATTGGATTATGGAAAAGTGTTCCTTCCGGTTGTCACGGGTTGTCACAGGCACTGACAAGTGAGGCTGCTTCTTCGGCACCATTCGTGCCCAGATTTAATGCTGTTTCTTCGGCATCATTCGTGCCCAGATTTAATGCTTCTTCGCACCATTCGTGCCCAGATTTAATGCTGCTGCTTCGGCACCATTCGTGCCCAGATTTAATGCTGCTTCTTCAGCACCATTCGTGCCCAGAATTAATACTGCTGCTTCGGCACCATTCGTGCTCCGATTTAATACTGCTGCTTCGGCACCATTCGTGCCCAGATTTAATACTGCTGCTTCAGCACCATTCGTGCCCAGATTTAATACTGCTGCTTCGGCACTATTCGTGCCCAGATTTAATGCTGGTTTAGCACCATTCGTGCCCAGATTTAATGCTGGTTCTTCGGCACCATTCGTGCCCAGATTTAATGCTGCTTCTTCGGCACCATTCGTGCCCAGAATTAATGCTGCTTCTTCGGCACCATTCGTGCCCAGATTTAATGCTGCTTCTTCGGCACCATTCGTGTCCAGATTTAATGCTGCTTCTTCAGCACCATTCGTGCCCAGATTTAATGCAGGTTCTTCGGCACCATTCGTGCCCAGATTTAATGCAGGTTTCTCGGCACCATTCGTGCCCAGATTTAATGCAGGTTTCTCGGCACCATTCGTGCCCAGGTTTGGACTGCACGTGATTGGAGGTGGGCAGGAAAGTGGGGCTGAAGAGGTGGGAAGGTCGTTTCATTTCTAGGATTTTTTTGGTCGCTCGATATTGGCTTGTCTCTTCTGTCCCCTCTTATCAAAACACTCAGCAGCCAAGAAATGCCTTCGTCCATCTTAGGACTTTTTTTTATTTTATAGGAAGACTGTTTTACATTGGCTTTCATTTATCTGTGTAGTATTCGCCTCTCTACCCACATCCCCCTTTCTCCCTTTGCTCTGTCACTTCCCCTTTCCACCCTTCCTTCCCCACCCACCCCATGCTGCCTTTCTAACTCTCACAAAGAAACAAACAAAAACGCTCAGCTGATGAGCAATCCATTGTTGACTCTTTAACAGCGCAGCTAAACGTTAGTTCAAGAGCCTCTGACATAAAAAGAAGAACCAAGCCCGTTTGACTGCAGTCTTGCCAAGTGAGAGATACAGGGAGGGGGAATGCCTCTAGCAGCCATTGCCTCTGCCACTCAGCCAGGAAACGCGCAAATCGGCGCAATCCAGCTGAGGCGTTCCCCACCTGCTGTGTCGACAGTCCAAGGTAGCCGCAGGTCCTGGCAATCCACCACAGACGTTCATCTTTTAGTCGCTGCCGGAGAGAGGCCGTGGCGTCAGAGAGGCTTGGCCTCGTTGGCCACCTGCGTACAGGTAACGGCAACCGTTGCGATTACAGCTGCGGCGTTTCATCAACGGGCTGACAGCTGGGTTGAGTGACTGTCATCTTTGAGCCCTGTGTGCCATTCGTTTCCAGATTTGGACTATGCATGATTGGTGGTAGGTGGAAGTTTGGATTGAAGAAGGGGGAAGGTTGTTTTATTTCGTGGCTTTTTTTTTGTATGTATGAATTCTTGACCCTTTCCTTCCCATCAAATACTTAGCAGCCAGGAAATGCTATCCTTCATCTCTTGACTTTTCAAAAATCACCGAAGATAGGAAAGTTGTCTGGCCTCTGCTTTTTTTTTTTCTGTTTGATACTCGCCTTTCCTTTCCGTGCTCTCTCCCATCCCCTTCCCACCCTTCCTCCCCCACCCACCCACTGATCCCTGCCGGCTTTTCAACTCTCCCCCACCCACCCACTGATCCCTGCCGGCTTTTCAACTCTCCCCCACCCACCCACTGATCCCTGCCGGCTTTTCAACTCTCAAAGAAAATGTTCAGCAGACAAGCAGTCCATTGTTTAGTCTCATAACTCTTGACAGTGGTGCTGATCATTAGTTCTCAAGAGCCTCTGACATAAAAAAAAAGAACCACCAAGCCCATTTCACTCCAGTCTCTCCATGTGAGACATACAGATAGGAATACTCACAACAACAAGTGTCTCTGCCACTCAGCCTGGAAACGCGCAAATCGGCGTAATCCTGCCGAGACGTTCCCCACCTGCTGTGTCGACAGTCCAAGGTAGCGGCAGGTCCTGGGCAGTCCGCCACAGACGTTCATCTTCTAGCTGTTGCCGGGGGGGGGGGGGGGGGGGGGGGGGGGGGGGGGGGGGTGGTGTCAGACAGCCTTGGCCTTGTAGGCCATGTGCGTTCAGGTAATGGCTGCCCTTGCAATTACGGTGGCGATGTTTCGTCAAGGGGCAATATCTGAGTTGGGTGAAGGTGCTTTGTATCTGATCAGAATTTGTTGCTGTCTTTTTTCTGCTTAATACTCGCCTTTCCTTCCCACACTTTCTCCCTTCCCCTTCCCATCCTTCCTTCCCCATCCACCCACTGACCCCTACTGGCTTTTCAACTCTCAAAAAGATTGTTCCGCAGACAAGCAGTTCATTGTTTAGTCTCTGGACTCTTAGCATCGCTGCAGATCACTAGTTCAAGAGCCTCTGACATGAAAAAAAGAACCACCAAGCCCATTTCACTCATCTCGCTAAGTAAGAGATACAGATAGGAATGTTTCCAACAGCAGGTGCCCGCCACTCAGCCTGAAAACGCGCAACTCGACGTAATCCAGCTGAGGCGTTCCCCACCTGCTGTGTCGACAGTACAGGTAGGGGCAGGTCCTGGGCAATACGCCACAGACGTTCATCTGTTAGCTGCTGCTGGAGAGGGGTGGTGTCAGAGAGCCTTGGCCTTGTTGGCCACCTGCGTTCAGGTACTGTCTACCGTTGCCATAACGGCGGCGGTGTTTCATCAAGGGAGCAAGATCTGAGTTGGGTGAAGGTGCTTTGTATCTGATCAGAATTTGTTGTCTTAGAGCCCTGTGTGTGTGTGTGTGTGTGTGCGTGTGTGTGTGTGTGTGGTGTGTGTGTGTGTGTGTGTGTGTGTGTGTGTGTGTGTGGTGTGTGTGTGTGTGTGTGTGTGTGTGTGTGTGTGTGTGTGTGTGTGTGTGTGTGTGTGTGTTTGTGGACTAAGGAGGTGGGAAGCCTGTTTTATTTCTTAGGTTATTTTTTGTATATGCATTCTTGCCCCTTCCCTCCCATCAAACATTTAACAGCCATCAGATGCCATCGTTCATCTCTCGACTTTTCAGAATCTCTGAGGATGGGAATGTTGTCTTGCCTCTGGTGTTTCGTCAAGGAAGCAATATCTGAATTGGGTGAAGGTGCTTTGTATCTGTTCAGAATTTGTTGCTTTCTTTTTTTTCTGCTTAATACTCGCCTTTCCTTCCCACACTCTCTCCCTTCCCCTTCCCATCCTTCCTTCCCCATCCACCCACTGACCCCTACTGGCTTTTCAACTCTCAAAAAGATTGTTCCGCAGACAAGCAGTTCATTGTTTAGTCTCTGGACTCTTAGCATCGCTGCGGATCACTAGTTCAATAGCCTCTGACATGAAAAAAGAACCACCAAGCCCATTTCACTCATCTCGCTAAGTGAGAGATACAGATAGGAATGTTTCCAACACCAGGTGCCCGCCACTCAGCCAGGAAATGCGCAACTCGGCGTCATTCAGCTGAGGCGTTCCCCACCTGCTGTGTCGACAGTACAGGGTAGCGGCAGGTCCTGGGCAATGCGCTACAGACGCTGCTGGAGAGGGGGTGGTGTCAGAGAGCCTTATGTGTGTGTGTTTGTTTATTTGTTCACGTAACAGCCACTGCTGGACGACTGTGGCGGCGCTTCAAGAGGGGAGGGGCGGGGAGAGGAGGGGGGGGGGGGGGGGGGGGGGGGGCGATAACTCGGTAAATGTGCCTTGTATCTAATCAACATTTGTCGTCTTCAAGCACCCCTCCCTCCTATCTTTCTCTATATGCGTACGTGCATGCGTTCACACTAGTGTGTGTGTGTGTGTGTGTGTGTGTGTGTGTGTGTGTGTGTGTGTGTGTGTGTGTGTACGAGATGTCCTTGCATACATACTGAATGTATCATTTGGGAAAAAATATCGGTAATGGGATGTATTGCTGTAAAATGATGTATTGGATATGAACTATGATGTCTGCGATATACAACGCTTCATATTCACGTTTAAAACAGGTTCATTGTCTGTTTACAAGATGACGTTATTGTTCAGTCCACCGTTACGTTACTGTCAGTGGTCGCACCTCACATCATTTTTCTCATGAGATAAGAAAGTTTCAAGTCTTCTTTTCAGCTCATGCAGGGCCCTTTCCGACCGTGAGCGGTTCGTTTTCAGGACTCGCTTACTCTAAATACTAGATCTAAACTCATTCGGGTCAGATTGCAGCAGGTGGTCTGCGTTCCAAAGAAAAGATAGTGTGATCCTTGTTTCCGGATTGATGAACGCATCAAAGATTTTTCTTGGCACAAACAGGCCGTATCTATCCGCTGTGTACTGCCGAAATACAAGCAGGACATATTCATTTAAAATCTGATCATTTTCGTAAGGCGCGAGAACGTAACAACTGATGACGTTCTTTTTTTATTTATTTTTATTAATTTACATCATTTACCTGTCTTTTTATCAGTGCAGATAGGAGAAAAGTGTACATAGGAGAAAATTAGAAAGAAAACTGATAAGGAGGGCACCAAACTAAACAATACAAACAAAACCTTAAAACGAAGTGAATAAGATTCATTCCGGATTTGGCCGTC
>CM031602.1:2656535-2668393 GCA_018398815.1 Conus ventricosus
ATAACATTACAGTACAATGCAATGCAATACAACACAACAAAACACAGCGCCATGGCATTGCATTACCATAACATTACAGTACAATGCAATGCAATACAACACAACAAAACACAGCGCCATGGCATTGCATTACCATAACATTACAGTACAATGCAATGCAATACAACACAACAAAACACAGCGCCATGGCATTGCATTACCATAACATTACAGTACAATGCAATGCAATACAAATGAACGAATCAATGCATTGTAACGCCAACGTATAGGCAAAACAAACATCCAAGGTGAACTCAGTCTTTGTGCTTGCCTTCTAATGCTGTGCTGTGCTGTGCGCATGTAGGCTACGCCAAGAGGAAGAGAGAAATGGAGGGGGAGGAGACGGGGAATGGATAAGGCTAGGAGGGGATGGAGGGGAGCGGGGTGGGGGTGGAAGGTAGATAGAGTTGATGGAGGGGAGCGGGGTGGGGTGGAAGGTAGATAGAGTTGATGGAGGGGAGCGGGGTGGGGGTGGAAGGTAGATAGAGTTGATGGAGGGGAGCGGGGTGGGGTGGAAGGTAGATAGAGTTGATGGAGGGGAGCGGGGTGGGGGTGGAAGGTAGATAGAGTTGATGGAGGGGAGCGGGGTGGGGGTGGAAGGTAGATAGAGTTGATGGAGGGGAGCGGGGTGGGGGTGGAAGGTAGATAGAGTTGAAGACAAACAAGAAACGGAGTAGCGTCTTGTCTGCTCTTGAACGTATTAATCACCTCGTTCTCCCTCTCTGTCACTCTGTCTCTGTCTGTCTGTCTGTCTGTCTGTCTTCGTCTCTCTCTCTCTCTCTCTCTCTCTCTCTCTCTCTCTCTCTCTCTCTCTCTCGCCTCGTTTTCTCTGTCTCTGTCTGTCTCTCTGTCTGTCTGTCTGTCTCTCTCTAGCTTAAGCTGTCTGTTCTCTCTCTCTCTCTCTCTCTCTCTCTCTCTCTCTCTCTCTCTCTCTTCTCTCTCTCACACACACACACACACACACACACACACACACACACACACACACACACACACACTGTGTTGTGTGTGTGTGTGTGTGTGTGTGCGTGTGTGTGTGTGTGTGTGTGTGTGTGTGTGTGTGTGTGTGTGTGTGTGTGATTCGGACTCTGTCTTACTGTCTGTCTCAGTCTGTCTGTCTGTCTGTCTCTCTGTCCCTCTCTCTGTCTCTCTCTCCCCTCTCTCTCTCCCTGCTGTGTTTCTCCTCCTGCCCACCCTACCTACCCCACGCCAACGCTCGTGCGTGTTGTGATCATAATGATGTAGAACAACATGATCGATCGCGGCAGGGCCGTTGGCAGATCAATACAACCCAAGCAAGAAATCTGGTCAGTCGATAACTGCTCTCTTTAGGTGTCCGTGGCGGGGTGGGTGGAGGAATGGAAGGGGGATGGGGGGTGTCGATGGAGATGGGGGCGTTGGTTGTGGAGAAGAAGGACGGACGGGGCGGAAGGGGGAGGTGGTAGGCGTGCGGAAAGAGCGGATGAAGTCGTTGAGGCGTGTAAATCGCATTTCTTTTTGCTCTTTTAGTTACAGATCTACTCTCTGCGTGGTGATGTGTAAACACCCATGGCGTTCGTACTTTGAAGAATATCTGACAAGATGAAAAATTTAGAAAGAGAGGGTGTTAGTTACCGCCAATGACATTGACGAACAAAGCACATGACAAGACACGATGCATTTCAACCTCTTGGGTCTTCTTCAGGCAAAAAAAAAAAAAAAAAATCACATTTAACATTTAGGAAAGTACAAACAAAGAACGAAAAATGACTCATCTGTTGTTGTCCATGTGGTAGGGAGAATAGCCGCTAGGCGGAAGTGACATGGGGGATTTTGGGAGAGGAAAAGGAAGGGGGGGGGGGGGGGTTGCGTGGGGGGGAGGGGGGAGGGGGGGGGTGTGATACGATAGGGTGGTGTGTGTAGTCGGTAACTAACACACTCTCTTTCTAAATTTTGCTTCGCTCCACTAGACACACAACCCTATCGTATCACACCCCCACCCTCCCCCTCCCCCCAACGCAACCCCCCCCCCCCCCTCCTTTTCCTCTCCCAAAATCCCCCATGTCACTTCCGCCTAGCGGCTATTCTCCCTACCACATGGACAACAACAGATGAGTCATTTTTCGTTCTTTGTTTGTACTGTCCTAAATGTTAAATGTGATTTTTTTTTTGCCTGGAGAAGACCCAAGAGGTTGAAATGCATCGTGTCTTGTCATGTGCTTTGTTCGTCAATGTCATTGGCGGTAACTAACACCCTCTCTTTCTAAATTTTGCATCGTTCTCCGCCGTCAGTCACTCCATTTTGAAAAGATGAAAAATATTTTCAATTGTGTTTACCAGAAGGAAGATGGTTCCAAGCCTCTTCTGTTGTGGTACTGTAGTGTTTGCATTGTGTTTAGCACTGAGTGGAACCAATGTCTGTTCATTTTTGCCCCTTAATCTTAGCCGATTAGTATACTACAGTGTATTAAGTTTTTGAAAGGACACATCAGACGCATATCTTTTCACTTTCGTTCTTTTCTTTGATCTAAGTACGTAGTTACTGAATCTTTTCCTTGTCGTTGTTTTCTTTGAGCTGAGTACGTAGTTACTGAATCTTTTCCTTGTCGTTGAAGCACCGGATCAACTTCATTTCCACTTTCACTCTTCACTCTGAGCAGTTCACTGTGGTTGCTGTGTCGTTCAGGTGTTGTGGAAGGACTACATCATACTCATGGTTGTCAACCTCGGTGTAATGTCAGTGGAGGAAGGACTAGCGCACAGCCCAAACACACTCACAGCTTGCTTACAATCTCATTCATATATCATGCATTCGTCACATCAAACCACTAGTAAAGTCTATAACTTTACTATACATGATCATAGAAAGAACATCAATGCATATAGAATCAAACAAAATAAAACATTCTCTCTTTCCTTGAATTTCACAAAATCATTTATCTAAAACATTCATTAACTAACCGGGTATAAATAGATTTCTACTTTACCTGGCCAGGTGATCTTAACTATTCACGAATCACTGTCTTTTCTTTTCTTTTCTTTTTCTTTTCACTGTCACTTTCACAACACGACACAACTGCCGGCACTGGTGTTGGTCTGATGCCGCCTGGTCCGGTGAGACTGTTGGCGTTGGTCTGTGGTTCTGCTTGGCGAAGTGACGCTGCCAGGTATGAGGTCGAACCCCCGGTTAGGGTAGAACAGTGACTATCAACATCGATCTGTTCTCCTTTCTTTCTTCCTGCATTAACGCATTGCACTCTCTCTCTCTCTCTCTCTCTTCTAGTCTGCTCTTATCAAATGGACATGGTTGCTTTTCTTTTCTTTTTTCTTTTCTTTCTTTTCTTCTTCATAAATTAGCAACTCTTTCTCTCTCTCCACATCTCTCCTCAGTCCTTCCTCTGCAGACTATCTCATGCTAATCTCTCAACTTGGTTCTCTTCTCTCCTCATCTCTCTCTCTCTCTGCCCTTCTCTCCTGCAGAGCTCCACTCAGAACCTCTCTCTCCCTCTCTCTTCTTATTCGTTCTTCCCCTCCTTCTCCCGTTCTCTCCCTCTCTCTGCCTTTTCCCTCGTGCAGAGACTACACCTAAAACCTCCTCATCTCTCTGTCTCTGTTCGTTCTCATCTCCCTGCCTTCCTGTAGGCGAGAGCCTACTCTCCCGAACTCCTCCCTCTCTCTCTCTCTGTCTGTTCGTCTTCTTCCCCTCGTTCTCCCGTTCTCTCACTCACGCATTCCTTTATTCGTTCGATCTGTCCAAAAAGGGCGAGTACCATTGGTCAGTATTTTTACCCTGACACCCGAGGTTGTCTCCCTCTAATTCCATTGGATGTTCAAATCATGACAGTCCCGTCTACACGCCTTACTCTCTGTGGTGGTCAATTGGTCATTTAATTGATTAGCCAGATTTCACCCCCACCACACACTACCTTCCCCCCTTCCCTACTTCACTGGCGCGGTGTGGCTTAAGTGGTGGACACTGGTCAATCTAAATTGGCCAGCTGAGTCTGGGTAGGCACCACGACGTCCGAGTAACAATGACGTTGGTTCCACAAAGTGGCTAGATGAGCTTGAGCTCGGCTCTGCGACTCGTCTCGCTAGACATCGAGGCGTCGGTCAAGCTGCTTAGCCCGTATAGCCGGACAGACCGTCTTCCTGAAGCCTCTCCGCTAAGCTTAATTGGCCGGACCCGACCCATGGGCCCGTCTTTCTGACGCCTAGAATGTTTGAGTTTGGACTTAGGTCGAAACAAATTGACTGGCGACTCCCCAAGTTAGGTTGTTCCTCCCAAGTTAGGTTGTTTCCCCCAAGTTAGGTTGTTTCATTTTTTTGTCCGTGACAATTTCCCCCTTGCAAAAGACCATGCTCCGCATTGTCTCAAAACAACGGTACAAAAGGACAACAACGAATTTGCTGACACACAGCTACACGCGCAAAGTTTGGAAAATACTTTACAACCAACGGTTTATAAGTTATAAAATATACAATTAGTGAATACCACTCCAATGAGTTATCATTGACGTGCGCTCTTGCGTTATTTCAACTCATTCTATAACGACCTCTGTGCGCACTTATGCAATTCCCCTACCTGCGGATTTGCCATCTCTCCTTTTCACAATTCTTATGAAAAGCACAATATAATATGATCGCGATCCATGACACTTCACTGAGGAATCTCCATCCTCGCTTATTGCAAATAATGCATCACTACACAAGCGACTGTATGCTCCAAGCATAACTACATCCACATGAACAAGTCTCACCAAGAAAATATGAACAAGTCTCACACAAAAAAAATATGAACCATAGCCAACTGGGAATGAACCATATCCAATCAACATAACTGGAATCAACACATATTATCAACAATGCACCCTGGATATGACTGACTTCCTCTGAGTTGCAGCTTGCTAGACTACACGACTTAAATAGTCAGCTCGACATTCTGTCGACGGGAATGTACTGCAACTCGATACCTGTAGGGCTGCAGTGCCATTGCCCAACGCAGAACTCTGCTGTTTTTCAACTGCGCCTCCTGCAGGAATTTGAGTGGTTGGTGATCCGTCTCGATCACGAACTCTTTCCCATACAAGTATTTGTGGAACTTCTGCACGGCCCACACAACAGCTAAACACTCCTTCTCCACCGTTGCGTACCCTTCTTCAAAACTTTGTCAACTTCCTGCTGGCATACCTCACAGGAAACTCGACTCCTTCATGCTCCTGTAACAATACTGCACCTATCCACCACCTGACGCATCTGTCCGCAACAAAAATGGTTTTGGACATATCTGGTAGCTTCAAGATGGGACGGGAACCTAGTCTTTCCAACACCGTCTGCAGTGCTTGCTCTGCAGCGTCTGACACTCGACCACTGCCGGTTTCCCTGCCTTGACCAAATCACTGAGAGGACTCGTGATTGCAGCAAAGTTGGGACAAACTCCCTATAGAACCCAATAAAACCTAGCAGACTCCTGACTTCTGTTTTGGTCTTTGGTCTCTCTGAATTCATCATCTTCTCCCCCTTTCCTCTTTCCGGCTGCTTTGTGTCGCTTCCGACAACAAAACCTAGGAACTCCTACTGTCTAGCCCTTCATACAGTGACACATCCTGTATGACTCTTCTGGAAACTTAAGCAACAAAATCTCCCCTTCTTCTGCTGGGTCTCTTTCACCTCATCAATGATTGCTGCTGCGCTTATGTGCTGAGTCTCACGCTGAATATATTTGCGGAGAAAATTCGCATGGAAAAGTTTAGTTTCCCATTCACATCAATCCGGTAATCCGATCTACCTTTTCAGTGATGGTGAATGGCCCCTTCCAATGCCTCAGCAGCTTGTTGTGATCCGTGGGAAGCAGTACCAGGACTTGATCTCCCGCCTTGAGGGATTGCTTCTCACCTTCCTGTCATATTGCTTCTTCTGACCGACCCTAGCCTCCTGCAAACCTTCCTTTGCAAACTTGTATGTCTCATACCTGTGCCTACCTTTGGAACAGGGCGAGATTGGGCTAATCAGATCAACAGCCACTCTCCTGAACGGTGTGTCAATTAAAGGGGGATGTTTAAGAGGCGCCTTCCTCTTCACCCCTCTTGTGGCTGACCTTTGACACACGTCACATGACATGCAGAAACGTTTTATGTCTGCCATTGCTCCTGGCCAATGAAAATCATCAAAGACTCGGTCAGCCGTTTTACCGGTGCCGAGATGACTCGCCATGAGCGACTCGTGACCCACTGACATGACAGTGTCACGATAACATGCTGGTACCTCTAACTGAGTGGTCACCTTACCTGTCTTCCCCTTGGTGAACACTCGGTACAACAGCCGCCTTTCACAAGAAATTCTGTCTCACCTCCTCTAACCTCCTGTTTCTCTCCACCTCTTGCCAACTCCCAAGACTTCACGAGCGAAGGGTCTTGTTCCTGCGCTGCCCTAAACTCATCAGGCGACACATCTATGCCGACTTCCTTCCTGGAACAACTAACGGTTTAACAACCTTTTCCTCCTTCTTGCTCCGTGTTTGAACTGCTGCCCCTGTAGCAGTCAACAACTCAGGATCCCCTGGATCCCTTGCACCTGGAATATTCCCAATGATCAAATCATGAAGGGGTTTCTCCATCACCAGCGCAGACAACTCGCCTGAGAAGTAAGGGGTACGTACTTCTATCTTAGCAACTGGAAACTCCCTCACAGTGCCATCGATTAGAGTACAGGTCTGGATTTGCCTGTCAAATCCCCTTTATCGACCAGCGTTGTTCGTACTACCCCGCATGAACAACCAGTGTCTCGTAACACTTTCACCCTCTGCTGGCCAATCCACCCTTCTTCCACTGGTAACGAACCACTCAGCCTAGTGCCCTCCATCCCTGACACTGACTGCTGTCCAGTGCTAGCTATAAGCTGCACTCCACCCTCTTCAGACTGAATCCCTTTTGGTTCCACTGCAGGTCGTTTCCCTTGACGACCCTTATCCACCTCTTGCAAGGCTGTGCCTTCTGGAACCTCATGCGACAATCCCTCGCCACATGTCCCTTCTTGTGACAAATGAAACACCTAATGTCCTTTTGCCCTTCCTTCTGCCCCCCCACTGGGTTTGCAGACTTTGCAGAAAACTCCCTGGTCTCCTTGCACTCTTCTCACCTGTGCCTAGCACCTGTTTCTCCTGCACCTTCGTGCCCAAACGTGCCTCTCTATACACCTCTGCGAACTTCAACAACTCCCTGCTGTCTCTGGCTGTCTCTCTTTCAAATGTATGGTTAACTCAGGGCCGCAACCTGACAAAATCTGTTCTTTCATAACTAGCTCTTTCAATTCAGCGACCTCCTTCTTCGTACCACTCAACTCTAATTGTTGTTCAATAGGGGTGTTCTTTTCTTCCGCCATTATATCTCTTTTTTTTTTTTTAACAAGATTTTATTACTACGACAGCCCAACTGGTGGTTTCCGACACGAGTGACGTAATAGCACAATCCTATGAATGATAATATTAGCTTGGGGCAACGTAATTAGTTTTTATAAGACGCCAGCGCCTGACCCAACTATGAGAGCGAATTATAGGAAATCTGTGCGAAATGAGTACTCTGGGGCTGAAATGCCAAGCCTAGTATTACTATCTTGGAAGCAATGCCAAGCCTAGTATTTAACTATCTTGGGAACATACAGTAAGACAACCCCTTGTCTTAGGATTACAACACTTGAATCCCACCCAGCTTCCTCTCTGAGAAGTTGAACAATTATAATAAATGGGCCAGAATATCCTGGCAGGCTCGCCAATAAATTGTCAACCTCGGTGTAATGTCAGTGGAGGAAGGACTAGCGCACAGCCCAAACACACTCACAGCTTGCTTACAATCTCATTCATATATCATGCATTCGTCACATCAAACCACTAGTAAAGTCTATAACTTTACTATACATGATCATAGAAAGAACATCAATGCATATAGAATCAAACAAAATAAAACATTCTCTCTTTCCTTGAATTTCACAAAATCATTTATCTAAAACATCATTAACTAACCCGGGTATAAATAGATTTCTACTTTACCTGGCCAGGTGATCTTAACTATTCACGAATCACTGTCTTTTCTTTTCTTTTCTTTTTCTTTTCACTGTCACTTTCACAACACGACACAACTGCCGGCACTGGTGTTGGTCTGATGCCGCCTGGTCCGGTGAGACTGTTGGCGTTGGTCTGTGGTTCTGCTTGGCGAAGTGGGCGCTGCCAGGTATGAGGTCGAACCCCGGTTAGGTAGAACAGTGACTATCAACATCGATCTGTTCTCCTTTCTTTCTTCCTGCATTAACGCATTGCACTCTCTCTCTCTCTCTCTCTCTTCTAGTCTGCTCTCTTATCAAATGGACATGGTTGCTTTTCTTTTCTTTTTTCTTTTCTTTCTTTTCTTCTTCATAAATTAGCAACTCTTTCTCTCTCTCCACATCTCTCCTCAGTCCTTCCTCTGCAGACTATCTCATGCTAATCTCTCAACTTGGTTCTCTTCTCTCCTCATCTCTCTCTCTCTCTGCCCTTCTCTCCTGCAGAGCTCCACTCAGAACCTCTCTCTCCCTCTCTCTCTCTATTCGTTCTTCCCCTCCTTCTCCCGTTCTCTCCCTCTCTCTGCCTTTTCCCTCGTGCAGAGACTACACCTAAAACCTCCTCATCTCTCTGTCTCTGTTCGTTCTCATCTCCCTGCCTTCCTGTAGGCGAGAGCCTACTCTCCCGAACTCCCCCTCTCTCTCTCTCTGTCTGTTCGTCTTCTTCCCCTCGTTCTCCCGTTCTCTCACTCACGCATTCCTTTATTCGTTCCGATCTGTCCAAAAACGGGCGAGTACCATTGGTCAGTATTTTTACCCCTGACACCGAGGTTGTCTCCCTCTAATTCCATTGGATGTTCAAATCATGACAGTCCCGTCTACACGCCTTACTCTCTGTGGTGGTCAATTGGTCATTTAATTGATTAGCCAGATTTCACCCCCACCACACACTACCTTCCCCCCTTCCCTACTTCACTGGCGCGGTGTGGCTTAAGTGGTGGACACTGGTCAATCTAAATTGGCCAGCTGAGTCTGGGTAGGCACCACGACGTCCCAGTAACAATGACGTTGGGTTCCACAAAGTGGCTAGATGAGCTTGAGCTCGGCTCTGCGACTCGTCTCGCTAGACATCGAGGCGTCGGTCAAAGCTGCTTAGCCCGTATAGCCGGACAGACCGTCTTCCTGAAGCCTCTCCGCTAAGCTTAATTGGCCGGACCCGACCCATGGGCCCGTCTTTCTGACGCCTAGAATGTTTGAGTTTGGACTTAGGTCCCAACAAATTGACTGGCGACTCCCCAAGTTAGGTTGTTCCTCCCAAGTTAGGTTGTTTCCCCCAAGTTAGGTTGTTTCATTTTTTTGTCCGTGACAATGGTTTCCTTTCTTATTTGCTCCTTGATCTGAGCTGACAATGACGTTGTCGTGTACTTGAGTCGTTGTTTAAACACCACAACACATCATTTTCCTTTCCGCTCCTTATATTCAGTGATCGTGTAATTACTGTATGTTTCAGTTGCAAACCAGACGGACAAACCTGTTTTAACACGAGCTCTGAAATTTGAGGTGACGCTGCGGATAGAGTGTATTTCATCATAATCAAGGAAAAGATAAAAAAATGATTTCTTTTCAATTTCCGTCCTTAATTTTAACTGCTTACCCAGCGTTTCATCTTACCGAGTTCTTTAAGCACCAGATTAGCTTCTTTCCCATTCCGCTCACTTATTTCAGCTGGGCGTGTAGTATTTCATCATCTTGTTTTTGTTTATTCCTAGGATGATTTTATTTTTAATTTTTGCGTCTTAATTTGAGCTGATGACTCTGTAACATTTTTTCCCCGAGTGTCTAAACAAATTTGTATTCGGACGCTTTTTAACTTGAACTGGCCGTGTGATGTTTCAGTGTTTTAGTTTCTGCTGGTTGTGCAGCATTTCGAAGGGCCAGATGAACCTGTGCCAAATGAACCTGGGCCAAATGAACCTGGGCCAAATGAACCTTATTCATGTTCATCTTTGTTCCTGGAGTTGAGGCAGAGAGATTGTGTATTAGGATTTTTTAAACACGTAACAAGTGTTGTTTTGAATGTTATGGGTGTCTTCCCAGCAACAAACTGCTTACTGTGTAATGGCGGGGGAGACTCTATCGAACATTCGTTTTGGAGTTGCAAAGATGTCAGATGTTTTTGGGGTTCTCTGGGAAAAAAATGTTCAGCGAAAAACGTGGAAATGCACATATTGAAATATCACGTGATTTTGTTCTTTTTAGTGTGGATGACCATTTCTTTACTAATACAGTTTTTGACTTCAATATAATGTTTGCCAGTCTGTATGCATATAAGCGTAAAATACAAAACTGTCTTCCGAACGTGTTTGTTTTTAAGAAACGGATGAATACAAGATTTAGAACTGAAAAGTATAATGCAGTTTTGAACAATAGTTTGTACAAGTTTACCACAGATTGGGGCTACTACAAATCAATGTTTTGCAATGCTATATAGATTCTATAAATTCTTCGTTTTTTTCTTCTGTCAAAGCGCAGTAGATTTGAAGGCAGTATGAATCTGCCAGTTGAATGTACATGCTTCGTGTTCATATTTGCGCACAATCTGTTCGGTTGTTCTATTTCTTGTTAAATGTCGTCGCGTGCCCTTTTCGAAATTTTAAACACGTCATCTTTTTGCTTCGCTTCATTTATATATTCGTTTAATCATTTCAAATATGCAACAAGATATGTATTTTAAACACAATCTTTTAAACATCTTATCAGTCTCATTTCTCTTCACTTTGGCTCTTTCAGTTGAGCTGCCTTTGTTATCACCGTGTATTTCAGGTCATGCTTTAAGCAACAGATCAAACACAGCTTTTTAACATTTGCCGTTTAATATGAGCTGACTATAGTTCTTTTACAGCACTAGTCACACGATTTCATCTTCAATTCCGCTCCCTAATTTGAGTCGTCTGTTTAATTTTGCATGACTGTTAACTTTTTGAATTGCAGAATCGGAAATGAAATGAGGCAGGGAACAGTAAACGATAAACAGTAAACAAGTGGGGTATTTTTTGCTCTCATAGGAAAACCTAACACAGAGTAACTTTTATTCAAGACTGGCACAGCCTTTTGAACTGCAGAATCAAACATTTGTTTCTGATCGATGCTGAGCTGGTCAAGAGGCAACCCACCGGAGGAGCTCAGCTGGTTTGAAAGCATTTCCCTGTATAAGCGCCATCTAGGCTCCTCCTATCTTTTCTCCGTATCCTCCTCTGTTTCCGCTCACACACACACACACACACACACACACACACACACACACACACACACACACACAACAACAACAACAACAACAAACCAGACATCCATAAAGAACTGACAGCGTGGAGAGAATTGTCTACCGACTCCCAAAGAATGTCAGGACCACTTGCGTTCAGCTGTAGTCGCTGCCTCGGTGACGTTGCATGTTAGCTTGCCTCCGGTTCGTGGCCGGCACCAACTACATGAACGCCAGACCCAAACTACATCTTCTGCCAGGAATTGGATCATGCTTCCATGTGCGAAGTGCGATTATTAGGAGATGAGGAAAAGAGGAAGAAAAAATAAAAAGGAATTGGGGACCTTAAAGAAAAAGTAAGTTCGTTCACAAGGTGTGAATGTTTTCTCTCTTTTATCTATCATCTTGATCAAGGTTAAGTTTTCAACCCATGTCTGTTAAGTTTGTTAAGTTCTATCTGTCTGTCAGCAGACTACTGAACCGATCTTTAACGAAACTTTGTGATCGGACGAAATGTGACTCAAGGGCGGATCCGTTGAATTTCAGAACG
>CM031602.1:2680993-2688493 GCA_018398815.1 Conus ventricosus
GTGATGTTTTCAAAAGCCGGCTTGGGTTTCATGGATTAATTCTTTTTGTTCTATCCAGTTTGACAGTCTTTTATTTAAAATAAAACTATAAATTTTACTACTTATATTCAGCAAAGATATACCTTTATAATTATCTGGGACAGCGTATCCCTTTTTATTAATGGTTGGATTAAAAACTCCATCCAACTCGGGGTTAGAACCAACGTGAAAAGAAAATTAAAGTATTTACAAAAATTGTAATTGACGGGTTTTTGAAAAAATTTCAAAAATTTCTACCATCGGGTCCCAAACCCCTTCCCCCTTTTTTTTAGTGCTGTTTAGCTTCCAAAACTTTTTATTTTTATGTCTCGCTCAAAATGTAATTATACTTAAAAAGCTTCAATAATTCGTCATAACCTTTCCCCCCACCAGGGAAAAACCACCTCTCATTACTACCATAGCCATAAATGTAAAGGAAAAAATATCGTTACCATCAACAGGCAGTGAATTGAATAGTTTGTTAAAATGTTATACCAATCCTTTTATAATTTCATTTGAAGCGGAAAAAATTTTAAAACACAAGACTTCACAGTACCCCAGAAAACTTTGGATCATTCTTTTTTTTTTGGGGTCAACAGCCCCCCTTTCCCCTGGTCCAGTGCTTTATCCTTTAACAAGTTTTTATTTCTTTTTTTTTCTCACAAAATGCCCTCTATCCGTGTATGGTTTTTCCATTAAAAACCTCAAAATTTCCCTTAGAAAAATCTCTTTGTCTACATTCCCAAACATACCAAACCCGCTTTTTGTCCCCCTGTTGTTACAGGTTTTTTACACCGTCCACTATATATAAAAACCCCCATTAAAAATTTGTCAAAGCGGCGTTAATATCAAAATCAACAGTTCATTGCTTTTGATTGGTTTTTTTTAACCCCTCAGATCCAAAAACAAAAAAAAGTCTTTACAAAAATTCCTTCCCAAAAAATTAGAATAAGATTTACCTTTTTGGGGAACCTTTCTGGAATCTCGCAATCAGTGGTCAACAAAACCCCAAAATACTGGCATTTGTTTAACTCAAATTTGCCTGAACTTTTTACGACGAACAAAAACAAAAAATTTCTTTACATCAGAATAATCAAAAACCTACAAAAGACAAGCCCCAAATGTAAAATTCCCTTTTGCATCACCCCCTCGTTCCTTAGTATTTAAAAACTAAACTGTTCACGACATTTTGGAAAAACTTCCAAAACTGTTCAGCATGATCATAAATGTCGACTTACTAGGATGGTTGAATTAACAGGGGGCCAGAAAAGGGTTTTCAAAGAAGTCACAGGGGGAAAAGTCATCATGAGGATATTCGGTACCGTCCAGCATTAAATCACCAAGCAGTCAAGAATCCAAAATACACTTTTCAATTTGCAACACCATTGTTATCTCCGATCTTTGTAGTATGCCAGTCATCGGGGGAGATATCACGCAATAAAAAACTCAGTGTGAATTTAAAAAAAAAGTTTAGATAACTTTTTTATGTTCCAGTTGTTCCCGTTTCCGCGCCATAAAAGGGGTTGAATTCCATGTGCCCATTTTATTTTATCCCCGCACGGTGCTTTTTGGTCCACCGTAGCCTGTTTTTTCCACTTCCACCCTGATGACCCTCGACGGAAGAGGCGGCCCTTGTTGTCCCGGGCGACGACCGAGCCGGTATGGAATCGTCTTTGGTTGTCATTCTCATGGGTGTGTCTTGGGCAGTGACGCATGGCGGAGCCCATCCCTCTCCATGCCAGACCACAGCCGATATCCTCCTCCACGGTGGCTCGCCTTGGTCTCGAACATGTAGCCGTTAGGTTCCTCTTGGAATTTATCCGCCTTGGCCGGTCGCCTACTACTTGAGGTTACGCCCAGTAATACCATGTTAATATTACCCCTCTCACACGGTTTAGCATGCCTGCTGAGGCAAGGTCCCGGGGTATGGCGCTTGGAGCCACATGTGAGAGTTTAGGAGATGAGAGGAGATCCAATGAGCCCGTCCATCCCACATGCAATATGCAGGATGCAGCAGCAAGCATCAAAGGGTACGTCCCTCCCAGCAGCCCCATTATACCCACATTATATGTTGGAACATCTAGGGTTGTGCGAAGTAGCCTGGAAAAATTTCGGATGAGATAACACCCCAGAACGGCCAAAATTTACTACAGTGGAAGAGGAAGATTATCATGAAACACGGGGTAGGGTTTCTAGTCATACAAGAAACACAAATTAATAGTTCTGTTTAATGGCTGCAGACGGTCTAAGCGAATCATGACCTTTCGTTTGGGGCAAACACCATTCAAAACATCACCATCTACAGGGTTATGCCCAACATTCGGCTAAAGCGACTGAAGAAGTCGTGAAGAATTCTTTGGCCAGGTACAGGAACGCGCTCGACGTAATGCCCAAAAAAGATATCCTAGTGGTACAAGCGTGGACTGGAATGCTAAGATCGGAAAAGACTCAAGCAAAGACTGGAAGACACATGTGGACCATATTGGTAAACACTATACCAATTGATGAGAGGATTGAGACTCCTGGAATTTGCAAAGTCAAACACCTTGAAGTAATGAAACACCTTCGGTCCAACAGATGTCCAGGAGAATAACTTGGGCATAGTCTGGAGGATATTATATCACAATCAAATCCGTTTATTTACAATCATGGTAAACAAAACGCTTCCAGTCAGTGTACAACATACCAGAACCAGAAGCTTCCCTGGAGCAGACATTGGACTGTGACCTCACGAAAATGGTCATCATGTCATTCGCACTCGCTAAATAACAACAAAAGAAAGGAAACATACGGTTAAAGTTCAATTGGAGAATGCTAAAAGACCCTAAACATAAAGGAAGCATTTCAAGCAAATATTGGGAGGGAAATTTTGCACCCTCTACCTTGTCTGGCAAAATGAAGACACTCATAACATAGAATCACTTCACCGACTCCTTAAAACAAAGCTGTCCACTGAAGGCAACACGCAGCAGAAGTGCTGGTAAACATCTGCCAAAGGAATGGAATCCATGGGCTCAACCGACGAAATTCTGGAACTTTGTGAATACGTCGTGAATTGAAAAACAAAAAACGAACAAAACCCAGAAGAGAAAAGAGAGTACAATGATGTTAACAAGCAAGGTATTTAAAAACTGAGGATGAAGGAACATGGAAACTTGGAATTGAAAACCCAATGCCAAGAGATGATAATAATTTGAAAAACAACAACAGCAAAGCAGCCTATATAAAATTGTTAAACGGACCTAACGGGGAAAAGAAACAAGCCTAAGATAACAAACGATCCATGACAAAAAAACGGTTAAATGTTCTCAAACGATGATGAAAATGATACTACAACGTGGACAGAATACTGTTCTGAGCTTTAATCGCACAACGCTTGAGGGAAAATTCATCAAATCCTCTGTTCGAGCCGAGAACCAACAAATAACAGGCAGGAAAAATATAACACGTGATTGAAATCATTAGAGCCCTTTCATCAATGAAAGCAGGAATTAGCCATTTTCACCACGGTGTTGAACAACATACCGGCAGAATTGATTAAGGCAGGAGGCTGATCCAATGGTGGACTGTTACTTGAAATATTGCTACAGCATCTGGGAAAACCCGGGGGGAATGGCTTACTCCTGGACGCAGTCATCTTCATCACACGATACCAAAGAATAGGACAACCCTACAGCAATGCCAAAATTATCGCCGTTTAGTCATTCATCAGCCACCCAAGCAATGTTACGGCTGAAAGTAATCCTAAATAGACTGAACCACAACGCAGATAAGGATCATCGCTGAGAAACAGGGGGGGTTCAGCCCTGGACGACAGTACCATAGAACAAATATTCAACCTAAGAATACTCACCCGTGTGAGAAGTACCAACTCAAAAAACCAACAACATCTGTACCTAGTATTCATAGACTTCAAGAAGGCCTTCGAAGAGTGTGGCACGAAGGCAATTATGGGCCAAAATTGAAACTCTCCAACATGCAATGCAAATCTCAATTCGGAAACTATTGAAATAAGCCTCTACAATAAAGCCACCAGCGCCGTTTTCTTCGGTAACTAACCATAGGCGAGTGGTTTCCGATACTAACACGTTGGGTGCGACGGGCCTGTTCTACTCTCCCCCACACTTTTCAAATGTCTTCCTTATGAGAGAATTATGACCGATGCGCTAAGAAGACATGAAGGAACTGTAACCATTGGAGGAGAGAATATCACCAACCTCCGTTTGACGACGACATAAGATGGTCTAGCTGGAAAATCGAACAATTGAGCTAGTGCACCTGCATCAAACAGGACTCAACAACAACTCTGCTGATTATGGCCATGGCAATAAGTGCGGAAGGAAATGATCAAAGGTCATGACTAATCAACCCAATCGGCTTCTTTACCCAAGTCAGTACCATCAACAGCTAAAAAAGATTGTACCATCTAAAACACATTTAAGTACTCTTGGGGGCAACAATCTCAGATGAAGGATCCAAGACTCTGAAATTCATCTCAAGAGTCGCTCAGAACCACCAGCTTCGCTATCTAAGATAACGCCTCTTATGAGAAATAAAAGACATCTCCCATTGCTCCTCAAGTTTAGACTGATGCGTTCCTTAGTCATAGGCGATATTCTTATATGCTTACTCGTGAGGTCATGGACCGTTGAAATCAGACCTTGAGGAAAAAGATACAAAACAAATGGTAATGAGGTCTGCAAGACGAATCCTTGGCATCTCCATACAGAGATAATCATCAGCAATGTGGAAGTTAAAAAGCGCAATCGTGAATGAATCTTGGTACCATATGTCGCATCTACAACCTCAGTAAAAAGACGCAAACTGAAATGGTATGGGACACAATACACGATCATACAGGCCTTGCCAAGACCAATCATGCAGGGCACACGTTCCAAGGACCAAAGGCGAAGAGGGTCGACAAAGGAAAAGATGGGAGGATAAACATTCACGGAATGAGAACAGGCTGCGGCTGAGAGACACATTGCGTGAGGGCGGAGAACCTGAGAGGAAATGGAGAAGGATGGATGTCACTTGCTTCTGGCGGTGCCCGGATACGGACCGACGTCAAGGGACCAAGGTCAAGTCATGTCAACTTCAAATAACTACATTTTCTTATTCCCTTTCACATACGTTTATATAAGCAGATACGTTCCTTTCTGAATAATAGCACAACGCCGCCCGAGAGGAGCGGCAGAGTGACAGAACAGACAGAGTCAGTCAGGCCTGAACAGCCGGATGAAACATAGGCTTTATGTTGGGGGGAAAAACACTGTGAAGAATAACATGGTCCCTGGAGTAAAAGTTTCCAACACAGCAAAGCAAAGTCAAACATTTCCAATAAAAGATCGCATATAAGGTTCATAACATACGTGGCATTCCCTCAAATATTATAAGTCAAATAAGTTTAACCTTTTGTCTTTGCGTTTTGATACGAAAATAACGTCATCATTCCACAATCATTTGCTTTATCATGGTATAATCAATATGTCACTAAAATTCAGAAGAAAAATCACACTATTATTGATTGATATTCTGTCGACACCAATTAATATATTGACCTGACATCGAATCGACTACATTGCTTTCAACAATAAAATCCACCCAATCATGTACATAACTGTACATTACACCATCATAACTTAACAACATGTAAAAAAAATTGGATACCACAACTATCATGACTAATTACATCACTGAATCAAACAACATCCATGACCAACAAAACTGACTGCATCCCACATATCATGCTCTAACAAAACCAACTCCATCCCTTTGGCATCCCCCTCATCATGACTAATGACGTCCAACAACTGCACCACCTTTTCAATGACCAATGATATCACTGTTATCCCAAAATATCATGACCAGTAACATCACCTACATTCTCAATTATCATGGAAATAATAACTCATCAATAACTATCTCCACCTTCATGGACTCATATAACATCACTGAACAACACCAATGTCATGAGCGAGACACACACCGACATTCCCAAATATCTTGACTAGCCAGTATCCCGATTCCCCAATATCTTGATCCAACAACCACCACTGGTATCCCCCCATATCATAATTGATAATATCACCGGCACCCATCGACCCCACTTTCATGAGTAATAAAACTTCATTAACATCACCACCCTCATGACCAAACACCGTCACTGACATCCAAATTTCATAGCTAATGACGTCACACGTCACATGCCCGTTTTCCAACTAGCTTATATCACAATCATTGACTTCACCAATTTCATGACACAATAACATCACTGGTTTTCCCCAATATTGTGATTAATTGACATCACCGACATACTCCAATATCACGGATAATGACATCACCAACATTCACCAATATTATAACAAATGGACATCACCGATGCCCCCACTATCTATGGACTTCTGACATCCCTGCTATCCTCAGTTCCATCGGCTGTGACCTTCACTGCATCCCCAGAATCAGGGACTTATGACAACACCATACATCCCAATACCATGATTATTGGAGTCATCGACATTCCCTAACGTCATGACCCAGTGTACATCTCCGGGAACCCCTATCATTACTCGTCATCACCATCATGATGACTTAAATATGACATTCATCCAATATTAAGGCCATAAACTATGACCGTTTTTCATCAACAACCCCCCCTAAATTGATTTAACCCTTTCCTGACTAATCACATCATTGGCACTCACCACCAACCTGACTTGCTACCTGCTTGCACTAACACCGACGTCCATCATCCATTATAATCAGAACATGCAACAGCATAATAGCAGCAGTAAAATTCATGATGGACAACACTATAGCTATCCTTGAAGGGAGCAGGAATAAGTCATCTGCAATACGGGGATTATACACCAAACTAGGTTTATCGAATCATTAACATCATCATCAGTGTAGGCTGCCAACATAATATACATCATCGGCAATCTGGTGATCATTCACAGCAGGCGTATCGTGTCGTCAACATTTCATCGCTGCAGGTATCTGCATAACAACGTCATCAATTCACATCATCACTGATCCAGTTTATTCAATGTCATTCATACCTCATGCAAACTGTCTCTGTCACTCTGCAAGAATTCTATATCCGCCTTGATGCACAGAACAGAGGATGGGCTCTGTCCTTGATGACGACGGACAAGCGCAGCCGGTCTGTTTCTGTCCATGTTCTCCGTGGTCGTGCTTCTCAACAACCTGACCCGGCCTTAACACTGTCAGTATAAGCAGTCTCTGTTCCACGAATCTCTTTCACGTGAAACCGCTGGCTAACTGCGCCGAAGAGGGTTGCCTATGACCTTTGACCTGAACGGTTTCACGGCGGCACAGTCTGCTTGCTTACTAGAAGAGGATACAGGTGGGGGTGGGTGAAGGGTCGGTTAAAAACGGGCGTGGTGGACGCGTCGGTGTCCATGACACTGATCGAACTGTTCAGGAGAATCACGTTGCAGGCTGGCCCAAAACACCCCA
>CM031602.1:2695993-2698493 GCA_018398815.1 Conus ventricosus
TACTTCGTACGCACGGCACACAGACACATAGACACATCACTCACACGAACTCGCAGACACGTAAGCCTTTTCTTGAGTGCTCCCTCCTCCACTGTTCAACACGCACCCCTCCCCTCCTCCTTCTTGCCTCCTCCCTCCCCACCATTTAACACGCACCCCTCCCCTCCTCCTTCTTGCCTCCTCCCTCCCCCACCATTTAACACGCACCCCTCCCCTCCTCCTTCTTGCCTCCTCCTCCCCCACCATTTAACACGCACCCTTCCCCTCCTTCTTGCCTCCTCCCTCCCCCACCATTTAACACGCACCCCTCCCCTCCTCCTTGCATTGGGAAGCGACGTCGTTCAGCAATAAGTGTGAAGGGGGTTAGACTCTCTTTTGTAACGTGAAAGTTACGGACGGAGAGAGAGAGAAGGGGGGGGGGGGGGGGGGCAACAGTTGGGGGCAAGAACATCAACCATGGTGGTGCTACTACCATGAGTACTATTAATAATGCTGTGGTATTGATGAAGAGTAGATTGAGGACAATAAATGAATAAAGTACCATGAGTACTATTAATAATGCCGTGGTATTGATGAAGAGTAGATTGAGGACAATAAATGAATAAAGAAGTGAAGAAATGAAAAGAAACGGGGCCACAATTTGGTTAAGGCGGATCGGTAAGCATAAATAACTTACCGTGAATGAGGACATGACTAAACATGTAAAACAGGATCAAACTATTGGTTAAGGCGGATCGGTAAGCATAAATAACTTACCGGTGAATGAGGACATGACTAAACATGTAAAACAGGATCAAACTATTGGTTAAGGCGGATCGGTAAGCATAAATAACTTACCGGTGAATGAGGACATGACTAAACATGTAAAACAGGATAAAACTATTTATAACAGACACAAGAGAGAAAAAAAAAAAAATATATATATATATATATATATATATATATATATATAATATATATATATATATATACTCAGAGGCATAAAAAACGCGAAAACAAACTGTATAGAAATTTTGATGTAATTTGGCTACCGATTCCTTTGAACTGGTAATAGAAAGTGAGAAAAAGCAATCGAACACCGCAAAAGTGTCCTTTCAAAGTTCATTATGGTAGAAAATAAGGTCACATGAACTTGACCTTGACCCTGTGTTAACAGCAGAATGTCAGTATCTGGTGTGACCACCTCGAGCATTGATCACAGCTGTGCACCTGCGGTACATCGAGCGCACCAGAGTGTTGGTCTGCCTCTGGGGGACTTGCCACCACACCTGGCCCACAGCAACAGCAAGCTGAGCTGCTGTCTGGGGTCTGGGGTTGAGCTGGTTCAACTGCCTCTGAAGGGCATCCCAGAAATGCTCTATTGGGTTAAGGTCGGGAGAACGGGCTGGGTGAGGCAGCAGATTGATGTTGTTCTGCCTCAGGAAGTTCTGCGTAGCACGGGCAGTGTGCGGCCTTGCGTTGTCCTGCTGAAACAGGTTCTGTGGATGCCGCTGGAAATGCGGCAGGATGTGGGGCCTCAGAACTTGGTCGATGTAATGAACAGCAGTGACCCCGTTACCACGTCCTGGACCCACATTCTGGAAGATGACTGGCCCAATACGGCGATTTATGCCGATAGCCCCCCAGATCATGATGCTTTCACCACCCCATGGGTCCCTTTCAGTGATGTTGGCATCCGTGAAGCGTTCCCCCGCTCTTCTCCAGATCCGGATGCGGCCATCGCCTGGGTCGACGCAGAACCGGCTTTCATCACTGAAGAGGACTCGGCCCCAGTCCCGATGGCGCCAATGCACGTGGATCTGTGCCCACTGCAGACGGTTCTGGCGATGCTGGAGTGTCAGGATAGGTCGCCGGGCTGGACGCCTGCATTGGAGACCAACTGTGTTCAGTCGGCGACGCACGGTCCTGTTGCTGATTGGCCTGCCATGGTTGCCGACGGTGTTCCTGGCTGTGTTGGCAGCGGTTTGGTAAGGCTCCCGTCGATGCTGACGAAGAAGATGGCGGTCTTGGGCTGCTGTGGTGACCCTCGGTCTGCCGCTCCTCGGTCTGTCATCAGTGGTGTTTCTTGCTTGAAAGCGGTCCAGAAGGCGATAGACGGTGGAAATGTGGACTCCGAATGCGATAGCGACCTGCCTCATTGGAACCCCGGCCTGCAGTTGCCCCATTGCTATGCAACGATCTTGACGAGAAAGTCTCGGCATTATGTTGGCGCCTCTGGAAGGGATGATTTGAACTTTTTGGGGTTTGGAAATTTATAGCCCCACAATGGGGGCCACATTGAGTTGCAATTCACATTGATGCACGTGGCGTAGGTAGTCCACATGGCAAATGCACTCCTCGTGCCAAAAACGCTGACCCGGCAACATTCACCCACTGTTACGAGGTTACAACCGGCCAAGACACCACGTACTGCTAATGTTGCACGTGCCAACGACATTGCTTACGTCCTGTTCACAATGTGAACAATCGTGCACTGTCTCTATTTTTTCGCGTTTTTTTA
>CM031602.1:2708493-2710993 GCA_018398815.1 Conus ventricosus
TGTTTTACAATCACTAGAGCGTTGGGACTGTAAAGCTAGAAAAGATTTGCTTTTTGAAATAAAACATTTACTGCATTGTTTCATAACTTTAGGTATAAGAATTGATTTTTGTTGGGTCCCATCTCACTGTGGTATAAAGTGGAATGAAATAGCAGACAGTCTTGCAAAAGAAGGAGCAAATAGAAACGCTGAAAATTTTAAATAAATGTTAGCGAACCGCCCAGAGAACGTGGACAAACGAGTCACAAGACAAAACACAACGCGTTTCGACCTCTAAGGTCTTCGTCAGGTGATATATAAACGAATAAAACAACGAAAATTCACTTAGCTTTGATCGCTTCAGATCGCTTAGGGTTCAGCGCAAGGAAGAGGCGTTGAAAGGCCTTCTTCCTTGCGCTGAACCCAAAGCGATCTGAAGCGATCAAAGCTAAGTGAATTTTCGTTGTTTTATTCGTTTATATATCACCTGACGAAGACCTAAGAGGTCGAAACGCGTTGTGTTTTGTCTTTGTGAATTTTCGTTGTTTTATTCGTTTATATATCGTTGAAAGGCCTTCTTCCTTGCGCTGAAACCTAAGCGATCTGAAGCGATCAAAGCTAAGTGAATTTTCGTTGTTTTATTCGTTTATATATCACCTGACGAAGACCTAAGAGGTCGAAACGCGTTGTGTTTTGTCTTGTGACTCGTTTGTCCACGTTCTCTGGGCGGTTTGCTAACATTTATTTAAAATTTGTTTAGATTTCCGCCTGCAGTCGTCTCGCTTTGCAGCTGAAAATTTGTCAAAAAATCCCTTAGATTTGTCCTCTTGTGAATTAATCCAAATTATGGAAAAGTATATACATAAGCAGAATTTTAGTCAAAACATGGCTACTTTACCGTTGTGCCCAAGGCACATTGTTAGATTTATTCATGAATTAAGGCTGAATACTTGGAACACTAAATATTCTCATGGCATTACTTGTGTCTGCAGAGAAAACATTTCTGTGCGTCATCTTTTGTTTGAATGCTCAGTGCTGACCTCGCTCTATCAGGAGAAAGGTATTGAGATGATTCACTTTGATAATGTTAATAGCGTCTTATATGGTTCATGTGTTGCTGAAATTGCCATGGTTATTTCGCAGTCACAGGTTGCAAAATTTCTGTAAAGATTACAACTTTGTGTACCACTAGGGTATTTCACTTATGTAAATATCCACATATCAGATGTGGCTTTGCAAGTACTAGATAAGGTGTTTTTGTTTTTAACAAGTGTCTAATATCATCTGGCGATGAAAAGACGTTAAATAAACCACTGAACTGAACTGAACTTCTATATTTGTATTGTGATTGTGTGGGAACGCTTCCAGGATTCTTTTGTGGTTCGGTGGAAGGCTTTCCATGTTTGGTAAATCTGTGAGAAGAATTCCGCGTTTGTTTTGTGGTTCTGTGGGATGGCTTCCATATTCGTTTGGTGGTTCTTTGGGAAGGCCTCCATTTCTGTTTTTTGTATTTCTGTGGGAGGGCATCCATATCAGCTTTGCGGTGATGAGGGGAAGGAAGATCGTCATGTTTGTTTCGCAACTCTGTGGTGAGACTCTCGTGCTTGTTTTGTGGTTCTGAAGGGAAGGTCTTGTTTATTTTCGGTTCTGTGGGAATGCTTCCATCTTTGGTCTGCAGTTCAGAGAGGAGGTCCGCACGTTTGTTTTATGGTTCTGTGGGAAGACTTCCATGTTTGTTTTGTGATCGCCCTTCCTTTAAAGATTGTGTGGTGTTGGCTTGGGTGGAACCGAGTCCACCTTGTGTTTGGGTCCTGTCGTAAAGCTTCCATGCCTGTTTTGCGATACTTCAGCTAAGCTGTTGTGCTTTCTTCTGTCGTTCTGCATGTAGGGAAGCTTTCATGTATTAGGAAGGGTTTTAAGTTTGTTTTCTGGTTGCGTTTGCAGGTTTTCGTATTCAGTTGAGATACTTCAGCAAGGCTGTTGTGCTTTCTTCTGTCGTTCTGCATGTAGGGAAGCTTTCATGTCTTAGGAAGGCTTTTAAGTTTGTTTTCTGGTTGCGTTTGCAGGTTTTCGTATTCAGTTGAGATACTTCAGCAAAGCTGTTGTGCTTTCTTCTGTCGTTCTGCATGTAGGGAAGCTTTCATGTCTTACGAAGGCTTTTAAGTTTGTTTTCTGGTTGCGTTTGCAGGTTTTCGTATTCAGTTGAGATACTTCAGCAAAGCTGTTGTGCTTTCTTCTGTCGTTCTGCATGTAGGGAAGCTTTTATGTCTTAGGAAGGGTTTTAAGTTTGTTTTCTGGTTGCGTTTGCAGGTTTTCGTATTCAGTTGAGATACTTCAGCAAGGCTGTTGTGCTTTCTTCTGTCGTTCTGCATGTAGGGAAGCTTTCATGTCTTAGGAAGGCTTTTAAGTTTGTTTTCTGGTTGCGTTTGCAGGTTTTCGTATTCAGTTGAGATACTTCAGCAAGGCTGTTGTGGTTTCTTCTGTCGTTCTGCATGTAGGGAAGCTTTCATGTCTTAGGAAG
>CM031602.1:2715993-2720049 GCA_018398815.1 Conus ventricosus
TGATCGACAGCGCTGGTCTTGCTTGTCCCATGTTTGTTTGACATCAGACGGATTGGATCATGGACGCATCCCTGGCTTACCCGATGTCGAGATAATGTTGGTTTGATTCTGGATGCAGGTGCGGCTCATTCCAAATTGATTTGATCGTGTACGCAGATCTGACTGACCTCGTTTCGGTCTTACATTGACTTGGTTTGACCGTGCAAGCCGCGTGGTTCATTTGATTTCTAACAGATTTCATTGGGAACAGAGAACAGAGAAATGTGTGTTCTGGCTCCCCCGGTCTCAACCAGTTTCGACCGGGCGACTCCAGAACACACATTTCTCTGTTCTCTGACAAAGTAAGGCTTTAACAATGAATAATCCATCACACATTCTCTTTCAATAACCAAAAAATAACGATTATCTACAAACAGACATACTGTGTAGGATTATCCGTTTTTAATACTAATTTACTAAACTTTTCAGATTTCAGTTTTTGCTTAATCCTGTGTTTTTCCTGGTCATTTTCAATAACATCATTTTCACGCAAACATTCATCAAATGCATCTCTGTCTTTCATGTGAAATAAAACTACAGTCTTTAACTGTTCTCTAAAGTCTTTTAAAAACTGAGTTATATTTTTGACATAAAATCCACACACTTATTCCAGCATGTCTTCCGCTAAAGGCTAGTTTTGACAAAGTGTTTCTCTTTTAACTATGTCTTTTTCTGCTGACAGTCATCTATAATAAATAGTGTCTGCGTTCCTTCAAACAATATAAAAAAGCGTTCTAGACACTCACTCAGTTTATTGCTAGGATTAACTAAAAATATGTTATCATCAGTCCATATAAACCTTCTATCATGATATGCTTTGTTCCATTTAAGTGTTGGGCAAAAAATCACAATATGATCAAAATTATAACGATAAACTGTTTGTAACAGGTTGAGGATAAATATTGTTTTTTCCACAACCAGTTTGTCCACAAATTAATGAACAATGAGGGGTTTTTGTCATAAGGTTTAACTGCTCCATAGTTTTATAATAGAATTTAATCTAATCCAGTTATTGTTTTTATCATGCCCTCTGTTAAAACTTGTTCAGTATAATAAAATCCTATAAGGTCTAAATGTGTAAGATTAATCCAATTTAGTCCTGTAAGATCGTTTCTATTTAGACTAAATTAATTTTGTCGCTGGTTGTTATGACCTTAATATCCTCACCGTTGTGAAGAACAACGATGGTAACTTTAAGTTTTTCAACGTCTAAGTTTTGCCAGCTAATAAGAATTCCTTTCATAAGATTGTCACTGACGCCCACAGCTCCATTTCTTGCCTTATATTTTAAGACAGAAATTTCAAATATCATTGTGAACGTGTCTCCTAATTTTGTGCGTGGAAAGAACTGTAATTTTGTAGAAGCTTCCTTTAGAACCGTTTCTTTTCTGTGGAGGATGTACTGTTTTTTTCTCATACGGCGATATTTCAATCTCTTTCCGACTATTGTCGTCCGGCATAAGACTTACATGTAAAGGCCAGAGTTGAATGCTTTTCTGAAACTTTTTTGGCGGCTAAAAAATGTAAATGGGCTTATGAATTCAAAATTTTATTTCCCATTCTAAATATGGTTTCTAAGTGCCATTTGAGGTCAGGTTTTCGAACTATTTTATATCATACTGGCCAACATTATTTGCTTCTAGATTGCGCAGCTGTTCTAGTTTAGGAAACTTTTGCTGTCGCCAACCTCTTTACGTTTATAATCACCATCTTTAGTGTACTCAAAACCATACAAAGCGCCTATCTCACCGTTCTGTTCAAAGTCCGCAACGTCTGCAAGGTCTTTTAATTCTAAAGTTATACACCTCACAGGTGCTAATGTAACTCCCGGTTCTTCTGGCCCCCGCGACATTTTTTAGTACAGTTTATTATTTTATTTTCAAAACAATGTGCAGGTTATCACATTTTACGACTTTCCTTGTTTTGTCTTTGATTTTTATATTAAATGATCCGATCCTCCCACAAACTAATTTTTTAAACTGTAAATTAGGGAATTGTATAATTTCATAATCGCAATATGCAGCTTTACCTGATGGAAGAGCTCTTAAAACAGTTGAGGGCCCTCCATCATATAAGTTTTCATCAGTGCTTAGCTCATCCAAATGAACATAGAGTAATGAATGTAATTCAAGATCGAGCGGATTTTCTCCTCATAAGTAGTTTTGTTTGATGTAACAACAAATCTTTGAGCGTCCTGACTGTCAGTTGCAAAGCCTAACATTTTAGCTAGCTTGTTATCAAAATAGTAACCTACTGCTTCTTTTTCAGGTTTGAATGATAACATTGTTTTTTAGATTCGCATTGTTAAGTTTGAGAGTAATGTCGAATTTACTCATTGCTTCTTTTAGTGAGCAATACCCGTAATAACCATCAGGTATGATTAACTGGTCAACTAAGTTTCCTCTATTATTAAATTTTTGAATCTTATTATTCCCTTGGCTTTAGTTATATTAAACCATACGACTTTGTAAAATATTTCATGAAGCGCAACCATTCTACTTCCGCAATCGTTCTCAATAGCATGTTTTAAAAACGAAGGACTGTCTTGAGTTGTTATGTTACAAACATTTTTTAAACGAAATAAAAATGAGCGCGTTTAAATATACTAAAGATGCAAAATATTCTGTTGGGCCGCACTACAATCTTAAAAATATAGCAACTGACACCCTTGACATTTCTGTGACCCAGACTGACACCTTTCAAGTAAAGGTGAGTACTCCATTAAGCAGATATCTTAACCCTCCTATTAAAAAAGACTACATCCCAAAAGTGTGGTTCAGTCATCCGATGCAGTTTTATCAGAACCAGTTAAACTTTGCTGTGTTTTTGTGCATCAACTGGATGTGGAGTATCGTATGCTGATCATTTAAATCATCCTGATCCTTTGGTGAGGTCAGTGTATAGATTTCATTTTTATTACACCTTCAGACGTATTTTGACTGAACTGCGAGCGCCATTACCAAATGACAAAACGTTTAATCCATTCAGCAACAGAATAGACATGAAGGCTTTTGAAAGGATTTGTAACGAATTCAATATTAATGTTAAGACAGACTTTAGACAAAAGTTGGATCTTAATCATGGTTTAGGCACCCCTTATTTTTGGGGCGTGCACAGAAAGTATAACTATGACTGGAATCCTCCTTACACATCTTTCTCTTCAGGCACAGGTGTTCACCTCGGGTCCATAGAGCAAGAGCATAAAACAGCATGGACAACATTTATCTTAGACATATCTGAGGGCTTAACTAAAGCGGGAATAGAATGAATAAACGACTCTATTCGTACTTACGTTTGGTGTTTGCTAGGTTCGCAAGCACAAGCAAGATCGAGCATAACTGATTCTTCTACTGGCCTTGATGCACAAAAACAATACTTAGCAAATTTAGAGGACGCCATTAATTCTACAGTTGATTTACCTTCAAGTATTAAAAGGTACCAACATGTTTTACAATACGCAAGATCGAAAGTAGACTTTGCTGTTGGCACTGGTTTATACATGCTGCCTTCTGACCTTAGACTCCAGATAGGTACAATAATAAACTACAATAATGAAATCCTTGTAGCAGGCAAAGAACAGAAGGTTGGGAAAACGATATAAATTCTGAGCCAGTAATATTACAAACAATAAAAAAACACCCAAGAATAAAATTTCAAAATGGAGTGACTGAAGGCGGCGAACGAAGCAAGATCAGGAATAGAGTTTTAGAACTTACCGCCAATGACATTGACAAACAAAGCACAAGACAAGACACGATGCATTTCAACCACTTGGGTCTTCATCAGGCGAAAAAATAAATCACATTTAACATGTGGGACAGTACAAACTACGAAAAACAAAAAAGGGGAATGAAAAATGACTTATCCGTAATTCTTCATGAAGGCGGAAATGACATGAGGCCAGGGCGATTAGGAGAGGAAACAAGGGGGGGGGGGGGGGGGGGGGGGGTTGCGTCAGGAGAATGAAGGGTAGGATAGGATGTATGATATGTGATGGGGGGGTGGATGTAGGGAAAA
>CM031602.1:2720149-2725149 GCA_018398815.1 Conus ventricosus
GTGTTTCTTACCATTCTTGAAACGCAAGATCTTCCCTTTCATTCGCGGTTAGCCATAGATCAGAATAGGTTAAAAATATGTCTGCATTGTTTAAAGAAAATACTTCTTTCCCTCAAGTTTTATAGAAATTTTCTTAACGATTGCCGCCCCAAATTTGGACAACTGTTCTGGTTGGGTCTGTTGTTGAAGCGAGTTCTATTTTGAAAGTAAGCGTGCAGAGCCTGGCACAATCAAATCATCCGCTCCTAGGTCTGGAAATTTAACAGTAAGAATTTGATCCGCATCAATAGTAGATGGATTATTTGGAACAGTAATATTCCGTTTATTTCCCTTCACGCCATGGGGTTCTTTCAGCTTTCTATGCGGGTCAAGAATCGAGCCATATACTTGTGACATTTTATAAAACAAAATAAAAAGTTAATTATTTAAAAACATGGCGGGCATTGAAGATGAAGATTTTGAATTGGATCTGGAGGCTCCAACATGGATGAAAGAACTCCTTTGACACAGCATCGCTCAGAGATCTCATTGGAGGATGAAATAGCGAGGGGAGCAAAGGCCGTGAATTAACAGGAAAGTAAAGTCAGATCATTATACCAAAGTTTAGAACTAGAACCTCCCGAAACTATATACCTGATGATTTTGAACTAAAAGATAACCTTTGTATTTTAGAAACGACAAAGGAGAACGTGTTCCGCTTACGTATAAACTAAACTCATCAAAGTTTGTAAGCTGGGTACAATTAATCAAAAGCTCAGTGCAAGCGAGCGAGAATCGCCTTGGCTTTACTAACCAAAAATTAGATGAGGAGGCAGTTGCTAGACTTCAAAAACACCAACAAAAACCCCCAACAGATAACCAAGCAAAACATGAACTTGAAGATTTAAGTCAAGCAGCGGGCGAAAATAAATCAAGCAATAGAAGCAGAACTCACTTAGAAGAAGAAACAGCATTAAAAATATAATGATCCGTCCACGAATACGCGCTATAAGAGAATTATTAGCCCTTGATCGACTTTAAAAACATTCAGAGGAGAATTAATAAACAATTTAGCAAAACTGACTGAACTAGATGAGATATAAAAAGGAAAAAGAAAACTCGCTGAGGACTGACGCCCCCAACTTAGGGCGTGATGTTAAAGAAAGAATAGCAAACAAAAAATGAAGCAAGAAAAGATCAGCAAGACTAGAAGCGTGTCTACTAACCGAGACCAATTACGAACTCAAGTGAAGAATAAGAGAAACTATCAAAAATTTTATATGAAGACACAACGCTAGCAGAACGAATAGAACACTGTTTAGAGAGCAAGGTGTCACATTAGCAAGCGTTATAACGGCCTTAGGATTTGCAATAGTACCTGGTGATGGCTATTACAGGCGGTGGTGGAGGGGCAAGTTCAGTGCTCCATCGCCTCCACCTGATAAATCATGGGTAAAAAAACAGCTTGATCATCTTGCGAGTTTATTAAAAAAATTAGCTGGTAAAGCTATAGACTCTTTACCAGGTATATTAGGGAGTGTTATTAGCTGGCTTTTGTCTACTGCAAGCAAAGTAGTTGGCTTTATGGCCGAGCACTTATGGGCATTAGTTCTCTTAATAGTTGGGTTACTATTTAGTAAGATAAAGACCAAGTAATCCTAGGACAGTTAATCCAACAACTAGCGCTGTCTTTTCATATTCATGGTCATCGCGAACAAAGTCCACGTCTTCAACAGTCTTTGGGCTTTGAACCTCGGGGATTGGATGACTTAATCTTGGGTGTTTTTTTTATTGTTTGTAATATTACTGGTCAGAATTTATATCGGTTTTTCCCAACCTTCTGTTCATTACCTGCTACAAGGATTTCATTGTTGTAGTTTATTATTGTTCCTACTGGGTTGAGTCAGAAGGCAGCATGTAATAAACCAGTGGCCAACAGCAAAGTCTAATTTCGATCTGTGCGTATTGTAAAACATGGTTGGTACCTTTTTATCCTTGGAAGGTAAATCAACTGTAGAATTAATGGCGTCCTCTAAATTTGCTAAAAGTATTGTTTTTGTGCGTCCAAACCAGTAGAGAATCAGTTATGCTCCCGTTCTCGCCTTGTGCTTGCGAACTAGCAAACACCAACGTAAAGTACGAATAGAGTCGTTTATTCGTTCTATTCCGCTTAGTTAAGCCTCAGATAGTCTAGATCACTGTTGTCCATGCTGTTTTATGCTCTTGCTCTATGGACCCGAGGTGACGCCTGTGCCTGAAGAGAAAGATGAGTAAGGAGGGATGCCAGTTCATAGTTATTACTTTTGAGCACGCCCACAAATAAGGGGGTGCTAAGCCATGATTAAGATCCGACTTTTTGTCTAATGTCTGTCTGAAATTAAGATTGAATTCGTTACAAAATCCTTTCAAAAGCCTTCAAGTCTATTCTTGTTGCTGGAATGGAATTCAAAACGGTTTTGTCATTTGGTAATGGCGCTCGCAGTTCAGCCTCAAAAATACGTCTGAAGGTGTAATAAAAATGAAATCTGTACACTGACTCACAAAGGATCAGGATGATTTAAAATGATTCGCGTCGATTACTCCACACCCAGTTGTTGCACAAAACACAGCAAAGTTTATCTGGTTCTGTTAAAACTGCATTCGGCATGACTAAACACACTTTCGGGATGTAGTCTTTTTTAATATGAGGGTTAAGATTATCTGTTTAATGGAGAGCTACTCACCTTTTCATGAAAAGTGACAGTCTTGGACACAAGCAATGACAAGTAGAATCAGTAGTTATAATTTTTAAGATTGTAGTGCGGCCCAACAGAATATTTTGCATCTTTAGTATATTTAAAAACGCGCTCATTTTTTATTTCGTTTAAAAATTGTTTGTAACAATAACAACCCAAGACGTCCTACGGATTTTTAAAACATGTGTTAGAAAGATTGCGGAAACCAAAATGGTTCGCCACTCATGTGAAATATTTTACAAAGTCGTATGGTTTAATATAATGACTATCCAGGACGAATAATAAGGTTCTAAAGTTAGCAAATCTGGGAACAAAAGTTAGCCAGTTAAAACATACCTGATGGTTATTACGGGTTTTGCCCACTAAAGAAGAAATGTGTAAATTAGACCATTACTCTCAAACTTAACAATGGCAAATCTAAAACAATGTTATCATAAACCTGACAGTAGAAGTTAGTACATTCCTTTTTGATGTAGAAGCTAGGCTAAAATGTAGGCTTCTAAGCTGACAATCATAGTTTTAATGTTACATCAGACAAAATACTTATGAGGGGAGAAAATCCGCTCGATCTTACAGTACATTCATTACTCTATGTTCATTTAGTTGAGCTAAGCACTGATGAAAACTTATATGATGGAAGGCCCTCAAATGTTTTAAAAGCTTTTCCGTCAGGAAAAGCTGCATATTGCGATTATGAAATTATACAATTCCCTAATTTACAGTTTAAAAGATTAGTTTGTGGGAGGGTCGGATCATTTAATATAAAGATCAAAGACAAAACGGGGAAAGTTGTAAAATGTGATAACCTGCACATTGTTTGGAAATAAAATAATAAGTTGTACTAAAAAATGTCGCGCGGGCCAGAAGAATCCGGAGTTACATTAGCGCCTGTGAGGTGTATAACTTTAGAATTAAAAGACCTTGCAGACGTTGTGGACTTTGAACAGAATGGTGAAATAGGCACTTTGTATGGTTTTGAGTACACTAAAGATGGTGATTATAAACGCAAAGAGGTTAGCGACAGCAAAAAGTTTCCTAAACTAGAACAACTGCGCAATCTAGAAGCAAATAATGTTGGCCAGTATGAATATAAAATAGTTCGAAAACCTGACCTCAAATGGCATTTAGAACCATATTTAGAATGGGAAATAAAATTTGAATTCATAAGCCCATTTACATTTTTTAGCCGTCAAAAAAGTTTCAGAAAAGCATTCAACTCTGGCCCTTTACATGTAAGTCTTATGCCGGACGACAATAGTCGGAAAGAGATTGAAATAAAGCCGTATAAGAATAAACAGTACATCCTCCACAGAAGAGAAACGGTTTTAAAAGATGCTTCTACAAAATTACAGTTCATTCCGCAAATGAAATTAGGAGACACGTTCACAATGATATTTGAAATTTCTGTCTTAAAAGATAAGGGGAGGGATGGGGTTGTGGGCGTTAGTGACGTCCTTCTAAAAGGAATTCTAATTAGCTGGCAAAACTTAGACGTTGAAAAACTTAAAGTTACTGTCGTCATTCTTTACAATGGTGAGGATATTAAGGTCATAACAACAAGCAACAAAATCAATATTAGTCTAAATAGAAATAATCTTACAGAACTAAATTGGATTAATCTTACACATTTAGACCTTATAGGATTTTATTATACTGAACAAGTTTTAACAGAGAGCATGATAAAAACAATAACTGGATTAGATTAAGTTCTGTTATAAAACTATGGAGCAGTTAAACTTTATGACAAAAACCCCTCATTGTTCATTAATTTGTGGACAAACTGGTTGTGGAAAAACAATATTTATCCTCGACCTGTTACAAACAGTTTATCGTTATAATTTTGATCATATTGTGGTTTTCTGTCCAACACTTAAATGGAACAAAGCATATCATGATAGAAGGTTTATATGGACAGATGAAAAATATATTTAGTTAATCCTAGCAATAAACTGAGTGAGTGTTTAGAACAGTTTTTATAAACTGTTTGAAGGAACGCAAACACTATTTATTATAGATGACTGTTCAGCAGAAAGAGACATAGTTAAAAAAAGAAAAACTTTGTCAAAACTAGCCTTTAGTGGAAGACATGCTGGGATAAGTGTGTGGATTTTATGTCAAAAATATAACTCGATTTTAAAAGACTTTAGAGAACTTAAGACTGTAGTTTTATTTCACATGAAAGACAGAGACTCATTTGAAGAATGTTTGCGCGAAAATGATGTTATTGAAAATGACCAGGAAAAACATAGGATTAAGCAAAAACTGAAATCTAAAAAGTTTAGTAAA
>CM031602.1:2730149-2732649 GCA_018398815.1 Conus ventricosus
ATAAGTCGGTGAAATGTTGGTCCTTAACTTTTTTTGGGAACAGTATACAACGAAAATGTCAGACTGAAGTCGTTGACACCATCGTCATGTGTGGTCTGGCATCGCCATCCTTGGCTAGAGCTCCTTTTCCAAGCGGCTGCGGTGCCAGTAACCACTTTTGTTTCGGCGCATGTACACGTCAACTAAAGAAGGTGAAAAAAAAATTACAAAAGCAAAATTTGGTTTTGTGTTTGTGCTTATTGTTTTTCACTTTTCACATTTTTTTGATATTGTGAGCCTCTGTTTGTCTGTCTGTTCGTTTGTGATCCTCTCTCTCTCTCTCTCTCTCTCTCTCTCTCTCTCTCTCTCTCTCTCTCTCTCTCTCTCTCTCTCTCTCTCTCTCTCTCTCTCTCCTTTCTCTCTCTCACTTTCTCCTTTCTTCCTTCCCTCTGTCTTTCCCCCACCCTCCTTATCTCTCCTTCCTTACCTTCATTTCTTTCTCTCCCTCTCTCATCCAATATATTACATGGACCAGAGCCACTTCAGTTTCCAGTGTCTTTTGTTACTTGCTCATGCGATCTGGAATTTCTCAGCTATCGGCCTAATGCATTCACTCTCTCCTTTTCAAAAAAAAACCCCAGCTCGAAACTTTTCTTTTCAGAAAGTCCTTCAAAAATCGATGATGACTGGATACGTCAGCTGGTGTATGTGTGTTGAAAAAAAAAAGGGGGGGGGGGTGAGTGTGGCTGTTAGGATTCTGAGGAAAGGGGTGGGAGTTTAGGGAAGGAGGAGAGGGGGTACATATACAGGTGTCTTTGCAGGGTTCGAAAGAGCGAGGAGTGGGGTGGGGTGGGTAGGGGGGGGGATGTTGGAGGCAGGTGGGTGTGGGCTCTATGTATGACGATTGGTAGGGTGGGGTGGTGCTGGGAAAAGATGGGAGAATGTTCACATTCGTCTATATAGGTGTGAGAATGGTAAGGGGAGGGTATGGGGTGAGGAAGGAGTTACAGGGTGAGGATTCGCTTGTATGTGAGCGCTTGAACTGAAAAGATGTGTATTATGGTGTGCGCCCGGGTTTGTATGTAAAACTGACCATGAATGTGTGAGGTGCCAACCGATATTAACATATGTACGTTTGTGTGGGTAGTATGTTACGGGAGAGTGAAGTATAGGGGTGTATATATAATGCACGTGGGATGTGTGGTGTGTGTGTGTGTGTGTGTGTGTGTGTGTGTGTGTGTGTGTGTGTGTGTGTGTGTGTGTGTGTGTGTTGAAGGAATGCGCGCCTGTACTCGAGTTAGAATAAACTCTTGTTAGCATGCATGGGCTGCACACGTCGATGGGCTCAGTGGACAAGGTATTAGCCCGGGAGATGCCGATGTTGTGGTTCGATTCACGCATGAGCCCGACCCAACCAACCCCCTCCCCCCCCCCTCAACATCTCTCCCCACCCCCACCCTCATCCTTTCTCTCTTCATCCAATACACACATTATGTGAGCCCTGACGTTCTCTTCTCACCCCTTCACACATCTAGACTTTTTTAAAAACAAAAAATCAAAATGAAAATCTAAACTCTCTCTCTCTCTCTCTCTCTCTCTCTTCTCCTCTCTCCTCTCATCTCTCCTTCTCTCTCTCTCTCTCTCGTCTCTCTCTTTCACCCACCCAGGTTCGCAGTTGGTGACCAACCATTTTTGAATGTTACCGTCAGACTTTCTAAAGGCCCACTTCGCTGTAAATGCTGGCTGCTATGAAAGAGATAGGTAAGCTGTGCCGAACATTCTCACCAGCCTTGTTTGCTTTCGTCGATCGTCATCAGCAGTACAGACAGACAGACCTAGATACCTGAATAGAAAGTGTTGGGGAGGGGATTTTTTTTTACCAGGGATTCGCTATATATCCAGACTCGAGCACGTGGAGACACGCGCATGCGTCCCACTCGACCGTGCTCAACGAGAGCTAGATGAATGGATAGGGGAGTGTAACTGCCCAGGCTGAGGACCTGTTGAGTCCACCTTTTCCCTGCTAACCATCCAGGGGATGGTGCCAGCAGACCCGGATCAATACTCGCTTCTTATGGCGAATTGTTAGGGGCAGAATGTCACAGACAACATGGTACCCCCCCCCCCCCACTATCACCACTATCATCCCCCACCCACCCACCAACCCCTACCATTACCATCATCACCACCATCACTTCTGCCACGGACATTCGCCTTTCACATTATAGTCATTGAAGTCTTCGTGGTTTTTTCCCCCTTCTCCCCCGCAACCATTATCACATCCTGACTCTTCTTCCGCATTTCTGGCGATATATATATATAATATTCAATGAATATATATATATATATATATATATATATATAATATATATATATATATAATATATATATATATAAATATATATATATATATATATATATATACAACAAACTAATAAATTCCAAGGATAAGTACCGAGCACCGTTCGGTTGTATTTTAGTCCCTTGCGGATTCATTCCAAGAACTGGCCCTCAGCACTTG
>CM031602.1:2740149-2750149 GCA_018398815.1 Conus ventricosus
GATACTAACGATAACAATAATACCAGTGACGATGCATTAAATCATCCAATTTCAAGAGACGAGACCCTGCTGGGCTCTGAAGATAGTGAAAAATCGTAAAGTGGCTCCGATGGAATCATCGGTGAAATGTTAAAAAATGCGTGCAAGTCTGATTTGTTGCTAAATTTTGTCACAAGGTTTTTCTTATGCTCTGTTTGACAGAGGTGAGTTTCCAGAACTGTGGACTGAATCTATTGTTCTCCCTTTATGTAACAAGGGTGGTGTTGATAATCCAAATAATTATAGAGTTATTTCCTTGTGTAACATTTGTAGTAAACTATATAGAACTGTTATCAACAGAAGGCTGCAGGACTGGGTAGAAGGAAAGAACCTCACTGGTGAATGCTACGCTGGATTTGAGCGTAACTGTTCTACAATACATTATATGTTTACTCTGATGGCATTTGTGCAAAAACAGTTTTGTTTGAATAGTAAATTATACGTTGCTTTATTGATTTTGAAAAAAGCTTTTGATTCTGATAATAGGGTTATTTTATGGCATGTTTTGTTCAAAAATGGAAGAAGATGAAAATTATATAATTGTGTCATGAGCATGTATGACTCTGTAAAAGCTAGAGTGAGAAGTGGTGGGTCTTTGACTGACTACACAAACTACATGACTGGTGTTAAGCAAGGTGATGGATGCAGTCCTATATTATTTTCCTCAGTTATCAATGAATTGACATTAGAGGTTATTATTTCTGGACGACATGGCGGAATGTTCATAACTGTTTTTGATATTTCCATTCTTCTCTTAGCTGACGATGTTGCATGAATGTCTGAAACTATCACTGGTTTACAAACCCAGCTGAACAGTTTGGAAAGAGCGTCTTCTGCATTGCAGTGAAAGATAAACATGAATAAGGGTGGTGATCTTGCCGCCAGAGAAAGGTGGACATATAATGGACTCAATATGCCTGTAGTGAATGCTTATAAGTATCATGGCATTTACTTTGATACACGCTTAAGCTCTACCTTTGCTCGTAAAGATCTTGCAAGTAGAGCTTAATATGCGTTATTGTGCATTTTGAGGAAATTAGACCTGCTCGATAATGGATCTCTGAGTTTTGTTTTTAAAATCATTTGATATCCAAATTCAACCAATGTTACAATATGGTGCTGAGCTATGGAGCTTTGATTCTGCTGCTATGCATATTGAAAAAATTCATTTGTAAGCTTTGAAGAAATTTCTTGGTGTTTCAATGGAAACACCGAATGATTTAGTATATGGAGATACTAATAGATGTCCTATTTATCTAATTTCAGTGGTTAAATGTATTGTTACTGGTTAAGGATAACACAAATGGAACCACACAGATTGCCTTATAAAGTCTATACGATGCTCGCAGAGTTGGATGCCAGAGGTAAGAAAAACTGGATTACGAATGTAAGGCTGAAAGTGTATGAATGCGGCTTTGGTTTTGTATGGGAGAATCAGGGTGTCGGTGATAGAAATGCTTTCATTCGTGTTTTTTCGGCAACCACTGATTGACTGCAGTTGGCAAAGGTGGAACTCACATTTTAAAGATAGCAGTAGATTTGATATTTACAGAATGTTAAATCCTACGCATTGTGTTCCGAAGTATTTGTCCATGGATATTAGTAGACATTTCAAATACATCATGACCAAGTTCAGATTTGTTTTTTCGGATGTCTATGCACATTCTCAGCGTTATAGCAATTCAAACGACCGTGTAAGTACTTGTCCATTTTGTCATGGAATGAAGTTCATTTTGTCCTTTATTGTCCTGAATTAAGTTATCTTAGAATACAGTGTATTTCAGCTAAATACTTCAGACATCCTTCATTCTTCAAATTGATTTTGTTAATGACGTCGACAAATGACAAATCAGTGAAACAGCTGGCTGCGTATCTATACAGAGGATTTAAACGAAGAAATTATGAAAAATCTTAGTTTGTCAATCTTCCCGACTGGTAATGGATTATGCAAGGTTATATTTGGTAATGGATTATGCAACATTATTTTACGTGTATCCCCCTTCTAAGGGGCCCAGGCCTTTACGAATAGATATTTTTGTCTTGTCCTCTCTCTCTCTCTCTCTCTCTCTCTCTCTCTCTCTCTCTCTCTCTCTCTCTCTCTCTCTCTCCTCTCTCTCTCTCCTGAAACGAAAAGAGTATTGTAACTGTCGTTATCCTTACAAACATAAGTATCCTTGTCCTCCTCGTCGTCGCCATCATCATGAACCACCTCCGCCACCACCACCACCATCATCATCCTGTTCTTCCTTTTCTTTCTGGCATCTTGTCCTGACATTTCCAGCACATGAATCATGTTTCAGCACTGGCAGGGTATAAACAAATGCTTATGCATACTCCGCTACCCTCGGGAATTAAACTGACCTTCCCGTCTCCTCTCTCTCTCTCTCTCTCTCTCTCTCTCTCTCCTCTCTCTCTCTCTCCTCTCTCTCTCCAGAGAACTGCAAGATTTCTGAACTGCAATACCTTCTGGACAGTCATCATAAATATCTTATATCCATCTCGGTATTGCGCGTAATCGGAAAGCCCGGAGGTGAATAATTAATGTCAATCCGCTCTCTCGCCGCTGGCTTGGACATGAGATGGACATAACGGACATGAGGATGTCCTGGTCAGTCACAGGAGAAATCCCCATCAGGGGTCATTAGACACCACGGTCAATTAATGCCAATGTCATGCACGCTCCCCGCCGACTGGCTTGTTACTCAGTGCTAGGGAGAAGGTGGTCATTCCCATGGTACAGGGGCTAAAGGCAATGTCAGTTGAGGGTGGCCAGCGGGCATGACAGGTGAACTGAGATCTCCGTAAGCATCAGTGGGTACAAGTGTACAGAATTCGTCCGAATGGCGTAGTCAGACGTACATATTACTCTATCATCCAAATAAAAATGACAGATGAAAAAAAAAAACAGAAAGAAAGACAGAAGTTCAAACCATACAAGTTAAGACAAAACTTCTTTCACTTTAAGAAAAACACTTCGATTTCAATGTAATCACAACCAACGCTGACTTTAAGAGAAAGACGTAAGAATCGAAATCTGTTCCCACTGTAATATCTCGGACCGGCAGGAATTCCTATTTGAATGCTCACCCTGGAAAGCCTTCGAATGGTACCTATTTTCCTCATTGTGATGGGACTAGATCAGCAATCATTATGAGTGGAATGTGTGATAAGTAATCGTAGATGGGCCATTGGGCCCTCAGCAATCATTATGGGTGGAATGTGTGATAAGTAATCGTAGATGGGCCACTGGGCCCTCGCCAGGGTCACCTGATGAGATTCATCCAGGAGCTGAAACCTCTGTCAGTGACCTTTCTACCTCCTTCCCTCTCTCCCTACCTTCTTCTTCTTCTTCTTCTCTCCTCTCTCTCTCTCTCTCTCTCTCTCTCTCTCTCTCTCTCTCTCTCTCTCTCTCTCTCTCTCTCAAAGTAATGGCATGATCACCTGACTACTGTACAGGTCCAAATCACAGTTCAGCGTCCTCAGGGTGAGTCAGTTCAGCGTCAAGAACAACGCATCAAGTCCTTTTCACTTTGAATGTTATCTTTGCCGGCCTTGTTTGACGGGAAGACCATTACTGTCACTGCCAACAAGTACAGCAAAACATAACAACAAGAAAGAAAGAGTTATAGGAGGAAAGAATTATGGGGGAAAAGAAAGAAAAAAACGGGTCTACACAGAGAAAGGGAAAGAAGAAATAGGGAGTGATTTTCCATTCGGCGCGCCAAGTTTCACCTTCAAACGAATTGTCCCGTTGTCAAACCAAAATTGAATAGAAATCTGACAGAATGTATAGTGTTTTCTCTTGTCAACTGGATTTGTAAACTGTTAGGTCTGTGTCTTGTTTCAAAATTCGAGAATGCATACTGCACGGGTGAGATGAAATGCGTTGCCAAAACTGAAAGGAAATAAAGCCAAAAAGCTGAAACGACGGCTACAAAAAGGAAAAAAAAGCCTGAAAAATCACGTGAGAAGTTGCAACTGCGCTGTTCCTTTGAAAGAAATTCAGAATACCAAATCATGGAGTGACATGAAAAAAAAGTCTAAGCAGAGAAAAAAGGTAATGAGAGACAGAAAAAAGAAAGGAAGGAAGAAAGGAAGGAAGGAAGGAAGAAATGATGAAGAAAGAAAGAAAGAGTTATAGGAGGAAAGAATTACGGGAAAAACAGAAAGAAAAGAAGGGGTCTACACAAAGAAAGAGAAAGAAAAAATAAGAAGGAAAGATAATTAGGCATAAATAAATCGAAAGAAGGGGAGAGAAAGAATAATACATAGAAAAAAAAAACAGAAAGAAGACAACAACAAAAGAGCATAAAAAAAAAGGATGGCAGACCAACCAATACCAGCGGAAAGAAGAGACATGTGATGACTGTGCCTATCTGTGCAGCGGTGTATGGACACAGATGAAAGCTTGCTTCCCCCTGCAGAGAAAGACGCAGCCATCGGCGGCAGCTTTGTTGTCAGGAAAAGGGCAACACTACTCCACGCTGCAGCCACAAACAGACCGGCAGCGGAATGCTTTCAGCCAGGCCTGCTTTTTGCCATTCCTGTCCCTGCTTTCGACACGATGCTGATTCTTACTTTTATCTATAGTCTGTGCGGAGAGAGAGAAGGAGGGAGGGAGAGAGAGAGAGAGTGAGAGAGAGAGAGAAGAGAGAGGAGAGAGAGAGAGAGAGAGAGAGCGTGTGTGTGTGCGTGTGTGTGTGTGTGTGTGTGTGTGTGTGTGTGTGTGTGTGTGTGGTGTGTGTGTTTTGTGTGTTTCGTTTTTTGCTTTTTGTTTTCTATCTATCTTTTCCTAAACCTTTCCCACACATTCTCCTCCTTTTCAACCTACTTTCCCTCTTGTTTTTTCTTCCCCCCCCCCCCCCCCCCCCCCCCCCACTCCCCCAAGCCTTTTCTCTTTTTTACCCTTCCTTTTCCTAATTCTCCACCAAGCTCTTCCCACATTTCTTCCCTGTCTTTTCTGTTGTACCTATTTCCTCACTTTCTTTTGTCCCTTTTCCTGCTTTGAACCTTACCCCCCCCCCCCCCCCCCCCCCTCCTCTTACTTTTCTTTTTTTTCCTACTTTGAACATTATCTTCCCCCGTTAGCGTTTCTACCTTATCCTACATGGAATTGTTTTTTCTCTCTTACTTTTCTTCATTTTTATGCTTTGGACATTGATCCCCCCCCCCCCCCCCCTCCTACTTTTCTGCCTTTACATGCGTTGAACCTGATCTTTCCCGTCTTACTTTTCCCCCTTTTCCGCTTTGAAGCTTCTTGTCCCCTCTTACTTGTTTACCCATTCCTGATGTGAACTTTTTTTTCCCCTATTACTTTTTTCTCTCTACTTTTTCGTGCTTTGAATCTTATCTTTTCACTCTAACTTTTCTACCTTTTCCTGCTTTGAATCTTGTCTTTCCCCTCTTACTTTTCTACCTTTTCCTGATGTGAACTTTGTTTTCCCCTATTACTTTTTTTCTCTACTTTTTCGTGCTTTGAATCTTATCTTTCCCTCTTACTTTTTTTTTACCTTTTCCTGATGTGAACTTTTTTCCCCCTATTACTTTTCTCTCTCTACTTTTTCGTGCTTTGAATCTTATCTTTCCCCTCTTACTTTTCTAACCCTTTCCTGCTTTGAATCTTATCTTTCCCCTCTTACTTTTCTACCTTTCCTGCTTTGAATCTTATCTTTCCCCTCTTACTTTTCTACCCTTTCCTGCTTTGAATCTTATCTTTCCCCTCTAACTTTTCTACCTTTTCCTGCTTTGAATCTTATCTTTCCTTCTTACTTATCCCCCTTTCCCTTGCTGCCCATCCCTCTCCTCCGCCCTCATGTTTTCCCACCTTCCTCCACTGTTTGCTTTGGTTGCTTGCTCTGTCTTTTGGCTACCCTCCCCCTACGGTTTCCCGCTCTTCCCGAACCCTTTAGTGCTTTGCCTCGCCTGTTCCCTGCTTCACCCTTCCTTTTCGCTTTTCTTTCTCTTCCTCTTCCTTTCCCCCTTTTCTGCCTTGTTGCCCTACCAGTTTCCCCACACTTTTCTAACTTATCCTTACATTTTGCTTATGTTCTCTCACCTTTGCTAGTCTCACCTCTTTCACTATTTCACGCCTTTTTCTTGATTTCCTGACTTTTTGCTGGCTTCTTCTATTTCGCCATACCATTTTCCACTCTTTCACAAGTTTTACTGATCTTTTTTCCCTGTTTCCAATTCCTTCTCATTTTTCTATACCTTTTCTGATTTTTTAAAAATTTCCACCATCCATGTCTTTTCCCCCCATCTTCTCTTTCTAGCGTGGTTTTTTTTTTATATATATATTTTCCCCTACCATTGTTCGCTTTTTTTTTTTTTTCGAACACTTTTTTTCTGACAGGTTTCTATCATTTCATACATTTTCCAGCTGTTGTTTAACTTTTTCCCCCTACATTTTCCCCCTTTTCCAAAGTCTTGTGTAACTTTTCCCCCTACATTTTCTCCCTTTTCCAAAGTCTTGTGTAACTTTTCCCCACTTTTAATTATATTTCCAGTTGCCTCTACTTTAACCCTGTTTGTTCCCGCTTTTAACTATATTTACTCCGCTCCCCCATCTTTTTAACTGCAATTTTCAACTCCACCTTTTCCTGCTGCTACCTATTCTTACTTATGTTTTCCAGTTTTCTACATTTTTCCTACTTTTGATCATATTTCTTACATTTTTCATACTCTTTTAATTGTAGTTCCGTACTTTTTTCAACCTTTGCCTGCATCTTTCCTACTTTTAATTATACTGCTACACTTTTCCCGACACTTCTGGTCTTTTCCTATCTCAATCATAATATCCTATTTTCCCCCCACTTGATCTTTCTACTGTTCACTCCAGCTGACCATGAACAGTAATGAAAACAATAATGATAATGAAAACATTAGCAACAACATAACAACATGAATACGTAAAAAAAAACTATAACACTAGTAATAATAATGATAATAATAATGATAATGATAACAATTGAAATAAGAACAACAGCACCGAAAAAAATAAAACAGACAATTTCCACAACACCAACTGCAATGGGCACAACTGGTGCCTTACAATTTCATTCTACACTGGCTGGTCCTCGCATGTCACGCAATGACCAAAAAAAAAAAAGAAAAAAGAAAGAAAATTCCAACCACTTTATGCATTCACCTCCCTTTGGGAACTGTGTGAGTAATGCTGTAATATACCACACTTCACTACGCGGACGCTGAAAGTCGATTGTAACATGAAAGAGAGAGAGAGAGAGAGAGAGAGAGAGAGAGAGAGAGAGAGAGAGAGAGAGAGAGAGAGAGAGAGAGAGAGAGGAGAGAGAGAGAGAGAGAGAGAGAGAGAGAGAGAGAGAGAGAGAGAGAGAGAGAGAGAGAGAATAATCAGGTGGAAAAAAGAAAAAGAAAGAAAGAACGTGTGAGGAAAACAACAACGGACATTCTACCTTTGTGACGTGAGCAGAACGAAGCATGCTGTGAAAACATTTGCATCGAAACAAACAAGCACAGAAACAATAGTTCAATTAACTTCGGGTGTAGACGCCCCACTTTCCGTTCGGTTAAAAAGAGATGTGGTTCGACGCAGACATACAGACTGAACGTGGCCGGCCCAACAGATGTACTTCAGCCGTGTTTTGCTCTCAGGTCTCTCGGCTGGCAAAATCAATAACAACCTCACGAACACGGACGACCGCGCGCGCTTTGACACAAATACACACACGCGCGTGTGCAAGCGTACGCATGCATGCACACACACACACACACACACACACACACACACACACACACACACGCGCGCGCGCGCGCGCGCGCGCGCGCTCACGCACGCACACAGAAAATCAATGAACGGACCAACGAAACAAAACCTGAGCCAAGGAAGGACAGGTACCTAATACAGAAGGGGCCACTGTATGCGGAACTGTTGGCAGGCGATAAAAACAGTTCGTGCTCTGCATAAATGGAACCCTGGTGCATACCTGAACACAGCCTCGGGCCATGCCCAGGTCCACAAAGCTCTTCGCCCGACCTAACATGAAAAATCGGATGGGGTGAAAGGAAGAGCGAGGAGAGGCTGCATTCAGAAAGAGTGTTTGGAACAACTCCACACAGGATGCAGGTACTGCGTCTTCTGGCAGCACACCACACGGCACGCTAGTCCTGGGGAAAACAGAACATTTCCGGTGGCCAGTTCCACAGGAGGAAACAGGGTGGGACCGGAAGTTGGAGAGGCGGATTTGTGCTCACCCCCGCCTGTTGCTCTCTCGGTCCCTTTGTACGGACGATACAAAAAACCGCGAAACTGATTCTAATTAAACTCCGACCAAAGGAACGCATGGCCCAGTTTGGATTTGTTAAACATTGATGCGGATCCGTGGTACAGGTCCGGATCAAAAAGCGGATTCCGGACCTTTCAGCAAGATCAAATGTATCAAAGTGACAAGGGAGTAACTCCGTTGAGCTTTACGACCTTAAAATTACTTTATCTTCAGTTAAATAGGCAGACTCCGGGTCTGTCAACATTCTGGGTAAGATGCTTACAGACTGTCCACTCCACTGAATATGAAGACTGGGAGGTGACTATTACCAACAGACATATTCCAGGGGAAAAAGTCAAGGGAAGACAGCGCCTGTCTTGCCATTGCAAACAGACTTACCCTTTCTTAGACCTGGTGAGCCAAATAGTCAGGGGGCATGTTGCATGAAATACAGTGCCGTGGGAATTTTCTGCTGAAAGCAAGCCACCAGTCTAAATCTCTCAAGGGGACCCTGAAGAACAATAAAAATCAGGGTGGCAGTCTGGCAAACTGGAATGTCAACTGTCTGCATCTCCAGGCGCACCATTTCACACGCGTATTTTGCCATCATCTCTCTCTGGCTAAATTGTTGATTTGACTTATAGGTCATGCTAGGGACATGACTGCCGGCAAGATCTGTCCCATGAAAACGACGGAGTCACTAAACAAGAACTCTAACACAGATTACCTCCCTTGCAGATTTCCGAAAATCGTCTATTGACGATTGTCTAGGAGTAGATTTTTCATTGAATATGAAAACTTGTTAATGATATAACCGTTGATGTTCTGTGTTCTGCGTGTCCAGTTGACAGAAGTACACGGACAGTATAATATTTTCGTTAGGCAACAAATTCAGGTTCATGTTTCTATCCATTTTGAACATTCTGACCGACCGGACTTTCATGCACACAAGGCAGCGCCAGATTCGTTGACCCCCTGCCCCCCCCCCCCCCCCTCACACACACACAAGTTGTTTGAGTCCTCGATGCCCATGTGTTGTAAAATAAAATCTGGCGCTGATATTTTCGTAATGAATTTGAAGTGATACCACTTCATGTTTGTCTTTCATTTTTGGATTTTTTTTAATACATCTTAATTCATGTAGCATCTCCTAGAGTTTTGTACCCTGTTTACTACAGTCAGCTACCTCTGCTGCGTTTTGATTCGATAGATCATGATAAGACGCATCTTCTCTGTTTAAACAGAACGCATCATTGTTATAAGTTCATTTGACATATCTGCATTATGAATGAGTGTTTCATTTATATTTTTCTGAATACCTTTCGGACACTATGAAACCGTTTTATATCGCAAAATCAGAAGATATATGAAATTACCCAAGGGAATGCAAGCTTTCTCATCCAAAAGATATTCTGTGCACAATATCTTCTTTTCAATCAATTTCTTTAAAAAGATAATGAAAAACAGATCTGCTCCCAAGTATAAAATCAAGACTGTAAATCAAAGTTTCTGAACAGAACTCCTCTCAAAAGTATTGACTTCAACTTCATTACCATTTTATTTCTCTATACGTTTTGAATACGTCCTTGAATAGTTTTTGAAGGAGTAAATTTGATAAAAAGAAAAAACAACAACTAATGTACGCATGATTTCCGCTTTCGTGGGACGATGACAAAAGTAACTTCTTCCTTTAGTGTTTATTTGACTGTACTTTATGAATC
>CM031602.1:2755149-2757649 GCA_018398815.1 Conus ventricosus
GGACCGCTGACTTTGCCCAAGCTACCGGACTTTCTATCTGACCAGCATGACCAGGAAGGCAGAAAAAGAAGAAAAAGGTACCTTGACCCGACTGTCTGAAAAGCATCGCAAAGAAGGTAGAAGTCTTGACAGTAGCGAGCGTAACAGAAGCAGCCGCAGCATCGTGGCAGTAGCAACAGCAGTTCAAGGAGAAGCAGCAGCAGCAACGTAAAAGCTAGAGTGAGCAACAGCAAGAGCGATCGCAGCAGCAGCAGCAGCAGCAGCAGCAGCAGCAGCAGCAGCAGCAGCAGCGGTAACAGCAGTAGCAGCACAAACAATAACCTTAGCAGCAGTAGCAACAACAGCTGTCAGTAGTAGCGACAGAAACAACTACAGCAGCAGTAGCAACAACAGCTGTCAGTAGTAGCGACAGAAACATCTACAGCAGCAGTAGCAACAACAGCTGTCAGTAGTAGCGACAGAAACAACTACAGCAGCAGGAGTAACAACAGCTGTCAGTAGTAGCGACAGAAACAGCTACAGCAGCAGTAGCTGCAGCAGTAGGAGGACTCAGAAACAACAGCAGAAGTGGCAGCAGTGTGCGTGCGTGCGTGTGTGCGTGCGTGCGTCCATGAGTGCGTGCGTGTGTGTATGTGTGTGTGTGTGTGTGTGTGAGTGAGTGAGTGAGTGAGTGAGTGAGTGAGTGAGTGAGTGTAGTGTGTGTGTGTGTGTGTGTGGTGTGTGTGTGTGTGTGTGTGTGTGTGTGTGTGTGTGTGTGTGTGTGTGTGTGTGTGTGACACTGTACCTATCTGTCTAGTATGTTTTCTCATAATTTAAGTCTGTATTTGATAGGTTTTGGCATGACCTTCTAATTGAACAAGAAAACGTGCCACTTTAAGAACAAGATTTGGTGTAGATCTAATTACCGTTTAAGAAAAATAGTACGACTGATTGTATTCACTGCTATAATTTTCAATATAAAGCATTTTTCCAGCATCACATTAGGACGCGACCTCAGAAATGGACGCAAACAACATTGTTTTCAAAATTTCATGTTCAATCGTTTTTCTAGGTAAGCGTGACGCTTGGAAAACCGGTGGTTAATGTATTCTGTTAATCCTACCTCTATCTCATTGCAGGCATAAGCTATTTGATAGGTAAAGGTTTTGTTTGTTTGTTTGTTTTTGTCATTCTGGAGTCTAAAGAGTGGATGGAAAATGCGAAAACATATGATAAGAAGTCAGCTGCTTGTGTTCAGGCAGTAGCACACGCTGACCCAAGACCACCCAGCCTTGCAGAGATTACTGAAGATGCCGTATGTTCGTCATCTGTTTGCAGATTGTTGACCAAAGATACAGGGAAATATGCGAGCATTGGATGCCGAATATATGTTGCCGCCTCAACACAAGAGGAAAAGGTTCAAACTGCCAAACCTCTTCCCCCCAAAATGTTACCCCGGATGCTTAGATGAGACATGGGGGTATTACCGGGCACCCCACAGGCAGACCCTGAATGAGGCTTGGATGACAAAATAATTCAAGTCTGTATGTGTTAGGTTTTTGGCACGACCTTGTAATTGAACAATAAAACTTGCCATTTTAAGAACAATATTTGGTGTAGGTGTAACGTTAACAATATAGTAAGAATGGTTGCATCCACTGCTGTGATTTTACATGTCCAGCACTTGTTTTTTTCCCCAACACTCACGTTGGGATGCAACCTCAGAAATGAACGCAAACGTTACGCTGTCGATGGTTGATGCTCAGTCGTTTATGTGTGACACTTGGAAAACCGGTGGCTCATGTATTCTGTGAATGCTGCGTCTGCCTCATTACAAGCACGAGCTGTTCCACTGGTAAGGTTTTCATTTTCCTTCTGGTGTCCAAAAGAGAGGATGGAAAATGCAAAACACTATGATGAGAAGTTTGCTGCTTGTGTTGAGGAAGTGGTAGACGCAGACCCAAGACCATCCATCCTTTCCGAGATTACTGAACATGTTGCCGAACAGTCCTCATCTGTCTGCAGATTCTTGACCGAAGAACGTGGATACAGGGAAATGTATGCGAGTTGGATGCCGCATATTTTGCCGCCTCGAAATAAGAAGGAGGAGGTTCAAATTGCCAAACGTCTCCCCACATATTATGACCCCGGACGCTTGGTTAAGGTAGTCCCCGGCGATGAAACATGGGTGTATTACGGGGAATCCCACAGACAGACTCTGAATAAGGCTTGGGTGGCAAAAGCTAGACGTCCTCCTTGAATCACAAGAAAATCTGCTCTCAAAAGAAAGTTCTGGACACCATTTATTTCAGTTCTCTGCGAATCACAAGGGAATTTTGCTCTGAAAGGAAAGTTCTGTACACTTTTGTTTTTAGTTCTCGAATAACAAGAGGATTTTGATTTGCTCTCAAAAGAATGTTCTGTGCACTTTCTTTTCAATGCAAAGAAAATTGTTTACAGAATTCACGTAAGGCAAGAGATGCCTACAATGGGAAGTACTACAGATACAGTATTTGCTGAG
>CM031602.1:2762649-2775149 GCA_018398815.1 Conus ventricosus
CCCTTTTGGGAGGAGGTCGGGAAAATAACAGTCGGATAACAAAACTTTTCCAGACCGTAAATAAAAAGCTCCTTCTTATTGGGGTTGCAAAGAAAAAAGTTTTATGGATGGAAAGGATTTTTTTAAATTTTTTTTGTAAGAGGAGGAGCCCCGTGATGTTATTTAGTACCATCACAATAAAACCCAAAGCTTCAATTTTGGGTCTTGCATGTGTGGGGTGAAACATTGTCAGCAGACCCCATGAAAACTTTTTTTAGAAATTTTCCCACCCGCTGATTTTTAAAATTCGAGAAAAAAAATTAACATTTTTCATTGACTGAGATTTTTACAGTAGAAAATTTTTAAAAAAATTTTGGGGGTGTTGTGAGGGTGTATTTAGAAGTTGGTAAAGGAAGACTTGTGATTTGACTTCAACGGGGTGGAGCCCTGAATCCCCTTGCGGTCGGCGGGCCAAAAGCAGCTTACCTTCCCCCTAACACTTTGTGACAGGCCCCCCATTTTGTAGGAGGGGGGATCTTTTTTGGTCAGCCGATAGATCTAGGGAGTGCGAACAAAAAAAATGATTTGGTATTTTTCTTCCTTATGCATGAAAAGATTTTTCTTTCAGAGCTTAATGCTCTTTTCACGGATAGCCCAGAAGGTTTTTGAATAAGAAGAGACGAGAGAGCAAAAGGGGGGGGGGGGGCATGGAGAAGGGGGGGGGGAGGTTGTTTAAGTTACAGCGAAAAGGTTTTATACTAATAAACAGACAAAATTGAAAATCCCAAAAAATTTTCAGTAACAGATAATAAGACCAAATACATCAAAAAGAAGGCTGTCTCTGTCCCCCCCCTTTGGTCCCCCCCCCTTTCCCGTTGCTCTTTTGGGGTATTTCCCCACAGGTAAGATAAAAAACGCTATTACCTCAAATTTTTTTTCCTCTCTTCTTCCAAAAGTTTTATGAATAATTATTTCCGTAGAATTTTTAAATCGGGAAAAACAGGGGTTTTTTTAGTTTGTTGCGAGTGTCTTAAATCTTCAGCTTCTTCTTTTGTTATTTTGAGATATTCTGCAATTCTTGTTCGTGTGATCTGTTTAGTCTCTGCGGAGAGCTGTCATGCGAACAAGACTAACAAACCAAACAAACAACTGTGAATGGGCGCTAGTTAGAGATACAAGACATTCCAATTTGGGTAAAAGGATCATATGAACTTCGATATTGGACACTAGTAAATTTTGGCTGTATAAGCAGTGGTTATTTCTGGAGCTGGGGGATGGCCAAGAACCTCTGATCCTAAACGCTTCGGTGCAATGTGCTGTTACAACGTTTGACATTTCTGTGTTCGTCATCACGTTTGTTTTCACTATTGACTTCGTGTCGTTAGCTAGCATGTCTACCATCGTCGTTTAGTAGCAACATGTATCACTGTGACGGGCGTCGCTCATAGGCACGACGTTTTGCCACTTTTGGCTACTTGTGTAAATGAGCTAGCACTATACTTCATACTTTTGACTCCGTATCGTTTATGAGCACCATAATTCGCTTGTACTAATGTTCGTTACTTTCGACTTGCGTGTGGATTGATTACATGCTCGTTCAGCCAGCATACATTTGACTACTTTTGATAACGTGTCGTCAGTCGCACACACTTTAAACCTGTGACACAAGTGCCTTTCAGACGACTTCCACCCCCCCGTTTTACTACTTTGATACACGTGTGGTTCAGACAGCCACATTTCTACTTTGCTTCTGCGTGTTCAGCCAGCATTACGTTTTATGCTTTGACTACATGAGTCAGTCAACAGGTACTACGTTTTATTACTTGACCATATGCTTCGTTTAGACCAGACTACGTTTTACTACTTACTTCACAGGTTGTTCACGCTAGTAGTACATTTCATTACTTGATTTTGGGTCGGTCAGCTGTACTACGTTTTATTACTTTGACTACATGAGTCATTCAGCAGTGCACATCTCATTACTTTGACTACATGTGCGCTCAGCCGTGTACATTTTCTACTTGATGTTTGTGTCGTTCACGCAAACTGTTTTAGTTTTTGACTACATGCGTCGTTCACGTACTCGTTTTACTTTTGCCGATCGTTTGGACATCGTTGTGTTTAGTGAGTATCGTTTTACTATTGTCAGGACGGGGAAAATCGTGGGTATTGCTTAAGTTGACTAAGTGATGATTATTAGTCAGGCTTAACACCAAGGTTATCTCTGCACTCATACACGCATATGCAACTCATGCGCGCACAACATTCCCTTCTCTGGAATGGATTCAGCATTCGTTCTCTCTAACACGATGAGAACAAGAAATATCAATTTCTATGCTATTATAATTAATCCATGAACAATCAAATCACACCATGAAATACAAAACATAAAGATCAATACATCTATCCGGGTTATATGAAATGACTTTTTGGCCGTGTTTTCACCACACAACCAGCTTTCACACCACACACGTTCTTGAAAAAAGTCTCTTCACGTCTTCTTCAGCACTGTTGATGGTGATGCCTTGGTTGACTGGCTCCAGCTTCAGGACTGGTTTCGTGGTCGGCTCTGGGATCTCGACGTAGAATCTTTCTTCGCTTCTTCACCAACTCTGGGTTCAAATTCAGTCTGTCTGTCTTCACCACCCCTTGGGCTTAAACTTAGTTTCCTTCTTTCCAGTTGTCTTTCAACCCTAAGATTAGCTCTCTTCTATCTCCAGACACGTTTCTCGACTTTCTTGTACTGCTCACTCTCTCCTTCACACTCTCTGCTTCTCTCTCTCCTCTCTGGTGTTGTTCTTCGACAGTTGTTCTCCCTCAGTAATAGGAGGGAAACAAGATCCTTCAGGCCATGCCTTTGTCCACGCTGCTTCTCAAGCCCTAGTTACAAGTACCCTGAATTCTCACTGTGACATTCCAAACATCAGCATTTACCACACCCACTAATTGATTAGCAAATACACCTTAGCCCCAGATGGACATCGAAATTCAGCCGACTCGGTGGTCAGTTAACACAGTATTATTTAAGGAGGGTTCTACAACTCCAACGCATTCAGCAGCCGACATAGAACCAACACAGTGACCCAGGCAATCATCGAACAAATCAAGGCCCCTGCTCTTCACTGACTGTTTACACAAGAACTCAGCTGACGGTGCATTTAGCACTCACTTGGGCCCCGAGTCGTAGTGTTAACCTTCCCTTTCGCACTGGGCAGGTCCGACTCTCTCTAGGGGGTTTGCCTCGACCACCGGCCTCCTTCACACAGTTCGCGTGTGCGGTGGGTAAGGTACCTGGTTAATGGTCAATACTATTTGTATACAGAAATGTCCTTTGTCCAAGCGTAAGCCTTTTGTGAGAGGTTTCACGTCCTGACAAATTCCCCACTCGAGACAATGCCCTGCATTGGCTAAAACTTAACATTCAGGGATGAAACTATAATTTCCCATTAAACCAGTGCTAATGGCCTCATAAGCTATTACACCAGAGAACGCACGCATAGATTTGTCTTGCAACAAAATTATAGAGAAAATAATACAACACTATAAGCAATATCACATAATTGAATCTCACAGCTCTAAGTCGTGTGTGGCCATAACCTATGTTTACGGAAATGCTCTCCTTTCTCTTCATAACGTGGCCGAACAGCCGTCAGCATACGCGACACTGCAAAAGACCAACCCCACTACCTGATTCTCACCGACCATTTTTTTTGGCCACTTTTTGGTCGACCAGTCTGATCCCCTTCTGTACAACCTTGCTACCGGTGCATGTGCTGCATTGTGACAGAAACGCCTGATATCGCCAAGAACGGGCCAGTAGTACTCGCGTCACAATCTTCTTGTGGCTTCTTCGAGATGCCGAGGCTGACGTCACATGTTTTGGACATCAACCGCTTCGCGTTGCGTAGGCCACACGATTCGCTTCTTCGTTTTTCCCGAACGCGAATGAAAAGTCGGTACATTGCGTTCTCTAACTGCAACCGATGTACCTCTTAACATTTTTCTTCTGGCCTCTGTGCAAAACAACATTTACTGAGCGAGTAGTAGCCTTTTTTTGGGCCGTATGGAGGGGTTATCTCACTCGACACGCTCCAGTGCTTCTGAAGATGTGTGACCGCCTGGGCATTCCTCACGTGGTTTCCTTTCTTGATTCGACCGAATGTCAGCTTGGGTCTCGTACCCACGTGCTCTGTGATGTTTCCATCACTAGATCTACGCGGCTTTGGAACGCCACGCCTGTACAACTCACTATGTGTTAGCATAACACTGGGCCTTCTGAATTCTGTATGATCCTATTTTTCCACTCTGGTTTTACCTGTGATTGTCCCTTCTTACCGGACTCCTTCCCATGACACTGCACCAGTCCTAAACATTAACACATTTTCCACATGCCTTTGTGCACATCCTGTTATCGCCGATCGTTGAACACACAGCACAATCAGAACATAAATAACACTGTCTCTTGTTCTCTTTTTCATATCAGCCTCTTCTTGCCTGATCCTCATGCTAGCTTTCTGTGACTAAATATACAATACCTAGCCAAGGCTGGCTATTGCCAGAAACGGTAGTATTCTAGCACGTGGCTATTGTGTTCAACCTTGTTTGTCACGTGACGCGTGGCTAGGGTTGTGTACTGACTGACTCTTACGAGTATGTGCTAGCCTGCTATCTCTGAATATGTACGGCTTCTCTTGTTCAGAAATCGCCTCGCTTCCCCTGTAAGTCTCCTGCCGTCTGAAGTACTCGCTATTGTGGTTGCACTTCTCCTTGTGATGGTAAGCGCCGTCCAACCTCAAGTATTGTTCCTTTATCCCAGAGTCTTGAGGCCTTCAAAATCAACTGTACACATGTTTTACACTTGTTGAACATAGTGTCATCTAATCCGAAGCGTTGTATGTCTACTGTGATACGATTCTCTCGCTCGGAAACTTACGCTCTAAACTTCTTCAGTCAAATCATATGCCTTAGTACTGCTTGTTTAACCTTGTCAAAAACTTGATAACCTTTGGGTAAGGTGGAAACAAGTGTGTAACGCAACGACATGTCAAAGCAGACAGGTTATTGCCAGTAGCAGTTTATCGGCAGCCTGTGTCGGCAACCGATCAAACCGACTGATATAGCGTCGATTGAATCAGTTTCTTCTCTGAACAGTGGAGTTAAGTCTAGGTCGCAACTTGTCTGCGGTTACTATACTCGAATGGTGTCGATTTCACTGCGATTTTCAGACTTATCTTTCAACCAATTGTTTCGCTTGATCTCTGTTCCGCTTATGCTCGCCTCTCTGCACTGCTTAGCCTTGACGAACTGTTCTAGTCTAAGTCTCTCGCTCTCGGCATCGCTTCTTTGCAGCTGCACTTTCTGCTCTGTCTAAGCTCTGCAGCTGCACTTACTGCCTCTGCTCTCGTTTAGCAGCTGCCTTCTGGCGTCGCTCATCTGCTTTAGCCTTCGACGCAGCAGTTTCTGCACCTAACGTTCTTTTCAATCTCCCCCTTTCAGCCCTTTCATCTCTCTCAGTCTTCTGCTGAGTTTCATGAACTACGGTTCATCCCTGTATATCATTCTTTCCAAACTTACCAGTTCAGCAATGGGAGTAAAACTTTTCGTTCAGCATTTTTTCTTATACTGTTTTAGCACCACTAAAACAGTTACGCTTATAAACCAGTAAAGTTTGGTACACAGTTTTTCTACTAACGTTACGGTACACCAACAGTGTAGTGTTCCTACTCAAGGGCCTTAATCGAAACCCACAGCTTTGTGAAGTGAAGACATAGAACCTCGTTCTCGTTCTCGGACGACCTTTGATTATACAACCACCTTACACAAGTCAATACTCAGCACTCAGGAACTAAGGAATAATTAAAAGCTAATTAAAATTGCCTTAGTGGACGCTTCGCCCAGTACTACGCTAGTACTCACTTTGTTTCCTCCTAAACTAATTGGGCCTGCAATCTGGCGGTCTCGCACTTTGTCCAGGACGGGGGAAATCGTGATGGTATTGCTTAAGTGCACTAAGTTGATGTATTATTAGTCAGGCTTTAACACACCAAGGTTATCTCTGCACTCATACACGCATATGCACACTCATGCGCGCACCAAACATTCACTCTCTCTGGGAATGGGATGTCACGCATTCGTTCTCTCTAACACGACTGAGAACAAGAAATACAATTTCATGCTACTTATAATTAATCATGAACAATCAAATCACACACAAGGAAATATCAAAACATAAAAGATCAATACATCCTAATCCGGGTTATAATGAAATGACTTCTTACCTGGCCAGGTTTTCACACACACAACACGCTTTCACACCACACCACAGTTCTTGAAAAAAGTCTCTTCACGTCTTCTTCAGCACTGCTTGATGGTGATGCCCTTGTTGACTGGTCCAGGCTTCAGGACTGGGTCTTCGTGGTCGTCTCTGGGATCTCGACGTAGAAACTCTTCTTCTTCGTCTTCTTCACCCACCTCTGGGTTCAAATTCAGTTTGTCTGTCTTCACCCACCTCTGGGCTTCAAACTTAGTTTCCTTCTCTTCCAGCTTGTCTTCAACCCTAAGACTTAGCTGTCTCTTCTATCTCCCAGACCACGTTTCTCTCGACCCTTTCTCTGTCCTGTCACTCCTCTCCTCTCTCTTCTCCTCTGCCTTCTCTCTCTCTCTCTCCTGGTGTTGTTCTTCGACACGTTGTTCTCCCTCAGTTTATATAGGGAGGGAAACAAAGGATTCCCCCTTCAGGCCATGCCTTTGTCCACGCTGCTTCTAAGCCCTAGTTCACAGTACCCTGAATTCTCCACTCGTGACATTCCACACACATCAGCATTTACACACACCCTACCTAATTTATTAGCAAAACACTCTTAGCCCCAGATGGACATCGAAAATTCCCGCCGACTTCGGTGGTCAGTTAACACAGTAATTATCTTAAGGAGGGTTACTTACACCTCCACACGCATTCAGCCAGCCTGACAATAGAACCAACACAGTGACCCACGGCAATACCATCTGAACAAATCCAAGGCCCCTGCTCTTCACTGACTGTTTACACAAGAACCTCAGCTGACGCGAGCATTTAGCACTCACTTGGGCCCCGAGGTCGTAGTGGTTACAACCCTTCCCTTTCGCCACTGGGCAGGTCCGAACTCTCTCCTAGGTGTTGTTTGTCATCTGACCACTCCGGCCTCCTTCACACAGTTCGGCCGTGTGCGGTGGGTAAGGTACCCTGGTTAATTGGTCAATTACCTATTTGTATACCACGTACAATGTCCCTTTGTCTCCAAGCGTCTAATGCCTTTTGTGAGAGGTTTCACGCTCCTTGACAATTTTTGACAATGTTTGGTTCAATCAGCGCTCGGTTAACTAATTTTGACCACTCAGGTATCGTCAGCACTAATTTTATACTTTGACAGAATAAGTCGTTAAGTTAGCTACTTGCTTACTATTTGGCAGCTTTTGTCGTTCAGCCAAAAAAAAATCGTTTTGTTACCTCTGACACATGCAGCATCACACGACTGCCCTGCCCTAGCGACATTGCTTCTGCATTGAAGAGCAGCACTACGTTTAATATCTTACCTCATGCACCGTTTAGCAGTTACGTTTCCCCCACATTCGCTGCATGCATAAATTTTTACCGGGATTCTTTTACTTACAATTGTTTCATGCATCGTTTGTCAGCATCATGTTTCAACCTTATTCATTTCATGTACGTTTTAACAGTATCCGTACATCTTCCAGGCGTTGTTAAACTATTGTACGTTTCGCGACGTTCGTTAAAGGCATGTTTAGTCTCTGTCGTTCTACCCTTTACTAATAATCGTTTAGGACAGAATCAGATTTCGTGTGTTTGCTTCAAGTAAGTTTGCTGTTCATATACTCTTCTGGTTCCCGTAATAAGTTAACTTAATAAGTTAAACTATTTGTAAATACATTTCCACCGGACCGAAGGAACAAAAATATTACAAGACCAAAGCACAACGCGTTTCAACATCTTGTAACGTATCTCCTGATAGGCGCAAGTGGTACTGAATCTTTTAAACTCCAAGAGAGAGCACGCTCTCAAAAGCTGCCTCGGCAAAAGCTGATCTACTGGCCAGATACCCATTGCAACGCCAACCGTGGCCGCCAGCACCGACTTCAGGCTGATGACGAGGTTCAGAAGAAGATGGGGAGGGTTTCGAACAGTCTCAGGAACTTCGTATCATTCAATACACCAGAAAAACCTAAATGGAACCCGAGGTGGCGGGAGGGGGGGCGGGGCAGTATAAATCAGTTGGTAGAGCGCCGGACTCGTGATCCTGGTGATGCTGGAGTTCCGTGTTCGAATCTCTGCAGGGCCGTTACAATGCAGGAGAAATTTCCCCTCACGGTTAAGATTGGTTCTAACTCCATTTCCTTCGAAAAGTTTGTCGATTGTGGCTGTGAATCCGACGTTCTGTATGTGAATGCATGTATTATAATCTTGCACACACGTGAAATCCCATCACTTTTGGAAGAGGACAGTGCGACTGTTAGCATGGGTGACGCATATACCCATGGCATACACCATCCGTGGATAATTCAAAGACCGAGTGAAAAGCTGAGTGACAGACATTCGACTAAAGGACACGGAAAACGACAGAATGTAGCACCAGCAGGCAGCTCCTCAGTAGGCTCTACCCGGTAGGCAGCCCGTTGTGTAAACGACAGTGTGGATTGTAAAGCGCTTTGAGTTTGGTCTCTAGCTGAGGGTAGGCGCTTCATAAGTAGTAGTGTTGGCAGTAATAACACCATCGCCGCCATCGCCACCACCACCACCACCACCACCACCACCACCACCAGCAACGATGACGACAATAACAATAGTAATAATAATAATGATGATGATGATGCTGACGATGATAATGATGATGATAGTAATAATCATTATTATATTAATGATAACAATAATAATAATCCACACTGTCTGTCGACCAAAGAAAGCACTTCTCACTCAGATTTTAAAACGTTAAGTGATTGTCTGTCTGTGAGTTTCAGTGTTGTTCGTTAAGCTTGAAGAAGACTATGATTTATGGTCACAACGCGTCATGACATTTTGTAACGTGCTTGTTGGCAGTTTGGTAACACAATTTTGGCTCTTAACGGCCAAATTCGTAAGCATATGCAAAACAATGTTCATCTAAACTGCTAACCCAGTTCACCGTTCACAGAGACAGTTTTTCATCCAGGTACCGAGGTAGGAAAACACTGGGAAAATAATGCTGAACAGCACTCCTCTCTCTCTCTCCTCTCTCTCTCTCCTCTCTCTCTCTCTCTCTGTGAGTGTGTGTGTGTGTGTGTGTGTGTGTGTGTGTGCGTGCGTGCGTGCGTGCGTGCGTGCGTGCGTGCGCGCGCGCGCGCGAGGATGCATAAGAGTGAAAGAGAGAGAGAGAGAGAGGGGGGGGGGGGGGGGGGGAGAACAGGACCTGTACGTTTTTAGAAGTCTTACACTGTTACGCAAGCAACATCACTGTCCGCCTGTCAGCAGGAGCACCCAAGCAACATCACTGTCCGCCTGTCAGCAGGAGCACCCAAGCAACATCACTGTCCGCCTGTCAGCAGGAGCACCCAAGCAACATCACTGTCCGCCTGTCAGCAGGAGCACCCAAGCAACATCACTGTCCGCCTGTCAGCAGGAGCACCCAAGCAATGAGGGTAACCAGATCCAAGACCGCACGCAGTACTCATTTTCCTCGGCTGGCCTGACTTGATAGCAAGTTCCCGATCCACACTTCCGACATTTAGTCGAATTATTCCGATAAAGAACGGCCGAATGAAAATCTGGCGCCGGCTGTCAGATCTGTTGCAGTATGCATGAAACGGTACGGTAATGACGATAATCTAGAAGTGTATCAATTAGATGTGTTAGGAATATGGTGATTTACTAGCTGCAAAAGCGGTGAATGTTGGCTATTCGGTGGAAATTTAAAAACACTGATACAAATTTTCACACATGATCGAATACACGAGAATTGAAACATGATAATTCGTATTGATTTGACCGTTTGTAAACGTGTACAAAAATGTTCAAACGCAAGCATGATTTACAAACAGACACCTCGGCACCCTGTGGTTTCGTCAATGCGCGTGATAATTTGGCAATATTTTCTATCATTTGACAATGTGATACGATTGAACAATTCATAACTATAGAATGCAATGTATTCACATCAATTTTGTTTCCTCGTCTGCAAATCAAGTTTCCATTTCAACCTTTCACCTTTTGAAAGCTTGCTTTTTGAAACTGATTCCACCACCAACTACTATCTTCCACTCCTCCCCCCCCCCCCCTGCCTTTTTTTAAAATTCATCATAATTTGATGACATTGTGATCTTTTTACTTTCCTGCACGAGCGTCACTTTTGGTAAAGTAAAACGGAAAACCTGCATGAAAAACATTTTCAGATACGTTTTCACTCTCTCACACACACACACACACACACACACACACACACACACACACACACACACACACACACACACACACACACGCACACACACACACGCACACACACACACGCACACACACACGCACGCACGCACAGAGAGAGAGAGAGAGAGAGAGGAGAGAGAGAGAGAGAGAGAGAGAGAGAGAGAGAGAGAGAGAGCTAAAATAGAAAACAAAACTCTGTGCCATAATAAATTAACTCCTGACACCGTTAAATTTGTTATACATATTTCTGATATCTATCAGAAAATTTGGAATCTGCACTTATGGCGACGAACGCTACTCCATAACTACCAGGTGATGGAATTGAGGTGTGAAATCCACTTCAATCGGGGCATGGATCAGTTACGTCAGTTCATGGCCATCTGCCTCCGTAAGTTTGTTCCCAGTGACTGCCTCTGTCTGTTTGTCTGTCTGTTTGTTTCTGTCACTCTCTCTCTGTGTGTGTGTGTGTGTGTGTGTGTGTGTGTGTGTGTGTGTGTGTGTGTGTGTGTGTGTGTGCGTGCGTGTGTGCGCGCGCGCGTGCAAATGCCTAAGAGAGGGGGAAAGAGTGAGGGAGGAAGAGAGAGAGGGCGGAGGAGGGAGACAGACAGACAGATGGACAGGTAGGCAGAGAGACAGCAGAGAGACAGACAGAGGGAGAGAATAACACTCCGGTTCAAGGTGCATGACATTCAAGCTGATATGGCAGTTAGGGAAGGCAAAACACGGACAGTGCAGATTGCAGCTTTTATGTTGGCTGCAGCAGAATTCCCATAACCTCTGACTGCAGACCCAATTCTAAAGAACCAAGAGACAGAGGGAGGGAGCTAGAGAGAGAGAGAGAGAGAGAGAGAGAGAGAGAGAGAGAGAGAGAGAGAGAGAGAGAGAGAGAGAGAGAGAGAGAGAGAGAGAGAGCAGACGGACAGGGAGCGAGCGAGCGAGCGAGAGGAGAGAGAGAGAGAGAGAGAGAGAGAGAGAGAGAGAGAGAGAGAGAGAGAGAGAGAGGAGAGAGAGCGACGGACAGGGAGCGAGCAGAGAGAGAGAGAGAGAGAGAGAGAGAGAGAGAGAGAGAGAGAGAGAGAGAGAGAGAGAGAGAGAGAGAGAGAGAGAGAGAGAGAAGAGAGATTAGGAATTAAAGAAAGAAAACTCTGTGCCGTATGTTTACTCCTGACATTGCTAACTTGTCATACATATTTCAGATTTCTATCAGAAAATCTCAAATCTGCACCTCTGGCGACGAACGCTCCTCCATAAACGATGGAAAAGAAGTGTGAAATCCATTTTAATCGGGGCATGGCTCTGTTACGTCAGTTTCTGGCCATCTGCCTCCATAATTCTTGTTCCCAGTGACTGCCTCTGTGTGTGTGTGTGTGTGTGTGTGTGTGTGTGTGTGTGTGTGTGTGTGTGTGTGTGTGTGTATGTGTGTTTGAATGTGTGTGTTTGCGTGTGTGTGTGTGTGTGTATGTGTGTGTGTGTGTGTGTGTGTGTGTGTGTGTGTGTGTGTGTGTGTGAGTCTGTCTGACCGACTGTCTGACTCTGTCTCTATCTGTGTGTGTGTGTGTGTGTGTGTGTGTGTGTGTGTGTGTGTGTGTGTGTGTGTGTGTGTGTGTGTGTGTGTGTGTGCGCGAGCGCGCGTGCGTGCGTGAGTACGTGTGTGTACGTGTGTGTGCGTTGTGCATGTGCACATGCCTAAGAGAGAAGGCGACAGTGAGGGAGGGAGACAGAGAGAGAGAGAGAGAGAGAGAGAGAGAGAGAGAGAGAGAGAGAGAGAGAGGAAAGACTGACAGACAGGTAGACAGACAGACAGATATACACGCAGGCAGACAGACAGAGAAGGAATTAGACCGAGGTTCATGGTGCGCGACATTTAAGCTGATATGGCAATTAGGGAAGACAGAACGCGCTAAGATCAGACAGTGCAGATTGCAGCTTTTATGTTGGCTGCAGCAGCATTCCCATAACCTCTGACTGTAGACCCAATTCTAAAGAACCACGAGAGAGAGAGAGAGAGAGAGAGAGAGAGAGAGAGAGAGAGAGAGAGACAGACAGACAGACAGACAGACAGACAGAGAGCAGT
>CM031602.1:2777649-2790149 GCA_018398815.1 Conus ventricosus
CACACACACACACACACACACACACACACACACACACCATACACACACACACACACACACACACACACACACACACACAGCTAGAAACAAAGAGAAAGGGGAAGAGGGGGATCATGGGAAAACAAAACACGCACCAGCCTATCAATTATGGAAAGAAACTTTCTGACAAAGTAATCATTTTTGTTTTGAAGGAAAAGTTAACAACCGTGTCGCGTTGCACGTGCACAAAACGTTAGCAGCACGATAAGCAGATAGCAATGGCCAGGCTGTTGCCAGCTTGACAGAACAAACTGTACGCCCGTCTCCTCAACAGCGTAAACAGGTGTCACAGGCGTTCGATAAAACGAACGTTGATGTCTGTGACCGAAAAACCAACGCCGAGCTGGGGAGGGGAAACGTTTGGTACTCATACATGCGCTTGTGGACGTTAGCGCTAAAACCACACACAAACATAGCACATCCACTCCCAAACAAATGCAGACAGAGAGGCTTGGGCGCGCACACACACAGAGAAAAATACGCATACGAGAGTGTATGCGCTTGCACATGCAAACACACACACACACACACACACACACACACACACACACACACACACACACACACACACACACACACACGGGCACACACACATGCACCCGCGCGCGCGCGCACACACACACACACACACACACACACACACACACACACACACACAACAATAAGAACAACAACTCCTTCCCCTCACACACACCCAGACACGCGTGCGCACACACACACACACACACACACACACACACACACACACACACACGCGCGCGCGCGCGCGCAGGCACACACAGACACACTCACTCACTCTCTCACACACTCACACCAACGTTTGCACACTCATGTCCGTGGACTCACAAATTAACACGCTGGCATCACCCATTGATGAACACACACCAGAGGGCACACGTCTGCAGTATGCACTTGGGGCCCTGAGAGATTCAAAGTCTTATCCCAGTGGACATGTGTTTGATCATTTATGTATGTTATTGGTAAGGCCCAGTATGAGTTTGCCCCAATCTCTAGGAGTCTTCGCAGTATTGGCCTTGAGATTATTCCAGTGTTTGGTTGGTGATGTTTCTTGCTCTTCCCTTAAGTGTGGATGTGCGACCACTTCCTTTCTTGATGTTCAGATCTAAAAGATGGTCTATGGTATTGTGGCTTTGCTTTTGTTTGCTAAAGTGATTCTTCAGAATTCTTATCACATCAGATCGGCCAAGCTGTAATCCAGTTCTTATCGTTGCCTTGCTAGCCCGTGTGTCTGCTCTCTCGTTTCCTTTACCTCCAGCATGTCCAGGACAGTACATCCATATGATTCTCTCCAATGGAAGGCTGCGCATTAGTTCATTCCAAGCAGGGCTTCCCATTCTACTTTTCACTTTCTGAAGTTCATGGAGTCAGTCAGTATCATGGCTTGTTGAGTTTGAAACTGGCTTATGGATGTCAGCCAGTGGAGTGCTTGTGCCACTACTTCTACCTCCATTGTTAGACTTGAAGTTGTTAAACTGTGCGCACCATTGTCTTCTTGGATAGTTCGGCCATTTTGCTTCACTATGTATCTCCATCCTGACTTACCTTTGGTGACAGAACCGTCAGTGTATATTACAATATCATCTTTTGTGCAAAGATCTACCTGCATCTGAATTTCTGCGTTGGTTTTGCCTTCTGGCCATTCTCGACAATGTCTTCCAAGTTCTGGAGCGATGGCAATTTGGTAGAGGTGTTTCAAGTGGTCTGGATACTTCTCCCATTCCTTGGTTTCTTTGAGTTCTGCTAACTGGCACACAGGCTGACTCATCCATGATTTTCCACGTCCTAGGAGTGCCTTTTGTTTCCTTGACAGCCGCATGAAGTGGGTTTGGGGGATTTTCAAGTGCTCTGGAATATGCCTCAACCTTTGCTTTTAAGAACAATATTTTCAACGTGCTTTCTAAAAGTTAGCATTCTGTCAAAGCCTACACCCAAATAGTGTAGGTTGTTAGTTGATTCAATTGGTATACCAGTGAAGGAAGCTGGTGAGGGTACTTGTCCTGATGTCTTGTTGTTGAGAGTGCAGACTAATGTCTGGGCTTTTATAGAGTTGATGAACGATCCAGTGTCTTGACACCACTAAGCACTGTTGTCCAACTGTTTGTTGCTGACTGCTTTCATTCTTTCTTGAGCATTCTTTGATGTTTTGTAGATAAGACCGTCATCTGCTTGTGTCAACACTCGAGCAATTCCGTTGCTGTTGAGGTCCGCAAGGCCTTTAGTGTAAACATTGAACAAAACAGGGGAGAGAGGAGAACGTTGAGGTAATCCCATATAAGGTTTATGAGGCTCAGACGTCCAGTCTCCAAATCGTAGGACGACGGTTCGCTCCTGAAGTGCCGCTGCTATCCATCGTGTAAGTGTCTTGCTGACTCCACAGTCAAGGAGTAGTTCCATGAGAAGTGAGAACTGGACTTCGTTGTATGCGTCGTCCAGATCTATTGCAACAGCTAGTGTTTCTTCCTTTCTTTGGAATCCTTCGTATACATCATAGGCAAAAAGCGGCTGCATTTTCCCATGTAATTTTACCTGTTCTGTAACCTCCTTGATTTAATGGGAGGATTTGTCGACTTTCAAGATCACTTGCGAGTTTTCTTGCTATGATTCGTTCCATGAGCTTTCCTGCCATATCTTGCATAGTGAGTATGTGGTAGCCATTTAGCAAATGATGATCTTTTCCTGGTTTTGGTAAAGCTTTCAGGTAGCTGTGTTTCAAGTCTTCTGGGACATAGCCTTTATTGAAACTCTCCTGGTAGAGACTGAAGAGTTTGGCTCTCTCCTATTCTGAGAGCTGTTTGATATCTGCATACCGTACTTTGGACCTGGAGTAGCACCCTTTGTGCATCTAGCTATTGCGTCATCCAGTTCAGAAGCCGTGATTTCATCGTCAATGCCGATCTGAGCTAGGTGTTGGTTTAACTTGGACAAATATGTCTTCTTTTCCTCCAAGCTACTTTCACACACACACACACACACACACACACACACACACACACACACACACACACACACACACACACACACACACACACACGCGCGCGCGCGCGCGCTCGTACACGCACACATACACTCACCAGACACACGCATACAACAAAATAGACATACTCTTGTGCGTGGAGAGAGAAAGAGACAGGGTGGGGTGAAGGTAGTGCAGGGGCAAGAGGAATGGAATACAGTTCCTGGATATCAAGATCTTTTGAAGAAAAAAAAACACCTCAGCATCAACAGCGAAATAATTCAACATTCTTACACACACACACACACACACACACACACACACACACACACACACATTCGCACACTTTTTGACCCCGATCAAAGACGAGAGACACAGACCACGGCTATGCCTCAACGTAAGCTCTTATTAAAGGGAGAAGACCCATCGCTTTTCAACTGTTGCGCCGAGATAACCTCGAGGCTTAGTAGACGGCGGCGGGACTGCTGACGTCACCACTGGTTCCTGTCTGACGGTGCCATCGCTCAAGATAAACGCTCCACTCCCTCACGGTGGGGAGCAGATGACTTCCGGGAGGAGCGAAATTCTCTTGTAACCAGCACTCCCTGGCCTCCCCAGGACTGACAAATAATCCCCCTTTGGGTTGTCATGATGCTCTGATAAACAAATAGCTAGCTGAGTGTTGGGATTACCGCTCTGAGAGAGAGAGAGAGAGAGAGAGAGAGAGAGAGAGAGAGAGAGAGAGAGAGAGAGAGAGAGAGAGAGAGAGAGAGAGAGAGACGGGGGAGGGGGGATGAGGAGAGAGAGAGAGTCTGATCGTGCGTGCATGCGTGTGTGCGTGTTTTTGTGCGTGTGTGCGTGCGTGCGTGCGTGCGTGCGCGAGCGTGTGCGTGCGCGCTTGCTTGCTTGTGTGCATGTGCGTGTGTGCGTATGTGCGTGTGTGCGTATGTGTGTGTGTGTGTGTGTGTGTGTGTGTGCGTGCGTGCGTGCGTGCGTGCGTGCGTGCGTGCGTGCGTGCGTGCGTGCGTGCGTGCGTGTGCGTGTGTGTGTGTGTGTGTGTGTGTGTGTGTGTGTGTGTGTGTGTGTATGGGCGTGCATGAGTGTGTGTGTGAGTGTGCGCACGCCTGAGCGCGCACGCGTGTATGAGTGAGCCGGTGCAGTTTTTAGGGGGAATAGACAAACCGCATGACACAAGTAAAGAAAGGGAAGAAGAAAAGGGGGGTAGAGAGAGGAAGGAAAATGGGAAGAAAGAAAGAAAAACACCAAAGAAAGAAAAGGAAAAGAAAGCTAAAGACAATAACAGAAAGAGAAAAACAAAAACAAAGAAAGCTTAGAAAAATAAAGAAAGATTAGAAAAATAAACAACGGAACGAATACAAACCACACCAAGGAAAGGATGAGAGAAAACGGCAAAAAGAAACAAAAACAAAGGAAAGACAGAAAGACAGAATTACAAAAGGAAAAATAAATCAACGAAGATCACGGAAATCAGAACATAGCATCTCACCTCCTCAGAACTCGTGCACATCTAGATTTGCTCTCCGAAGAAAAAGCCCATGCCGTTAACACCAGGTCCCGGCTAGGTCTTCCCTGTAAATCACTGCCGATTGAAATCAACGGCCACTGTAAACGTGACGGCCACTGTAAGGCACTCATCACACTGTCAAGCTCTCGTCACCGTGACCGCTGCGGCCGTCTGGAACCGTCGGACAGTAGCGGGTCTTCTAGTGCCAGACTTGAACGATTTTATTTCACATACGGAAGTTTTCGGATTTTCATTCAACATCCGTGAATGTCAGATGTAGTCTGTGTCGATTGTCAGCACTGTTCTTGATACTTGCGGGTTAAATTTCAATAGTTCTGTCTATTTGTCTTGTTACAACTGTCAGGAATACGGTGATATTGATACAGAAATGACCTGGCTTCGTAGTTTGTTGCAAAGAATGAGTAAGCGTTTCTCATTGCTGATAGAGGTGAGCTTATGAACGTTCAAACAGTGTTGCTGTGTTCATGATCATAATCTAGCAGGCTTTGAGCTGTTTCTGTTCTATTCTTGACAGATCTGAAAGTATACACGTAGGGCTGTATGAATATAATCCGTATAAACCAGAGTCTCAAAATACAAATATTCCGACGTTTGTCAAAGAGTCAGTACAGATGCATATACGCCTCAGTATTACTGTGTAATGACAATCGCCTTATATTTGACTCTCAAATCTAAGGTACATCGACCTTCGTTGACATAAATAATTTTTACCAATAAAAAGGTATAACTTGTATACAAATATGCGACACCTACAGAAAGTAAATATCACTGTCAACAATGCAAGTACTGAAAAGACAAACTCGTCTGAAACTCATCTGAAGTGTGACTACACTGCAGTGAGTCTTACACCACCGTTGTGGAAGTTGTTACTACGAAGCCAATTGTTATCAGTCGTTTGAACAGGTATCTATTGACAAAATACTGTCTGGAAAAAAAGAAGAACAGCTCACGTCCGATACTGGACAGCAACACAGTTAATGACAGCTGTGTTCAAACATTCACTTGATTGTCATCATTGTAATATTGACTGTCTACAAACCAATCTGACTGTAAAGGCTGTGACTTCTGCAAAACAAGCATCTGACCATGAACACACTACAAAACATGTGTAAAAGAACGAATCTGACTAGACACCCTACCACGCCATTCAACGTGTTGTTCATAAAGTTACAACACACTGATTCAAGGAGCTTCTCTGACATTAAGTGATTTCCTGGTCTGAAACGAACCTTGCAGTCTGCTGGGCAATGAAAAACAACCGTAATGACATGTGAATCCCTTGAGATGTGAAAAACAACCGTAATGGCATGTGAATCCCTTCATATGTGAAAAACAACCGTAATGACATGTGAATCCCTTCATATGTGAAAAACAACCGTAATGACATGTGAATCCCTTGATACGTGTGTCGACACGCGACATGCGTCAAACAACTAGTCCAGTATCACTTCCCAGTCACCTGGTAAACAACGATCCGTCAACACATAGCGAAGCTGCCTCTTTGTTTTTTGTTTTATTGTTTTCTGCTTTTGTTTGTCCCGCCTGTAGACAATCCAAAGTGCTGGAAACGCGTCGTTTCACTACAGTTATACTTTGTTTGTCCCGCCTGTAGACAATCCAAAGTGCTGGAAACGCGTTGTTTCTCTACAGTTATACTTTCGTTTGGTCCATTCGTTTAGCGGATCAGTATCCCAGTTCTGTTCTCTCTCGTTTCAGCCTCCATCTGCAGACACTGAACGTTATCAGGCTTTCGGAATACGACAATACCTGTACTCCACAAGGACGTAACGTGTCAGTAAGAAACCAGGTGTCTGAAATACGGTCATACGCACAGCACACTCCGTCAACAAAAAGTAAAAACTAAAACAACAAACAAACAAACAAACAAAAAAGCAACAAAATACAACGATTCCACCACCAACTCCCACACCAGTACTTCATTCTATCTGTTCAACAAAAAGCAATGCTTACAACTTCTGTAATGCATTCTACATGGCAACACAACACAACACACAGTTACCACACTTGTAATGCACTTTATGTCACAACACAAACCACGACTAAAACCATCTGTAGCGAATTCTATCTGTCAACACAAACCACTAAAAACATCTGTAGCGCATTCTATCTGTCAACACAAACCACTAAAAACATCTGTAGCGCATTCTATCTGTCAACACAAACCACTAACAACATCTGTAGCGCATTCTATCTGTCAACACAAACCACTAAAAACATCTGTAGCGCATTCTATCTGTCAACACAAACCACAAAAACATCTGTAGCGCATTCTATCTGTCAACACAAGCCACTAAAAACATCTGTAGCGCATTCTATCTGTCAACACAAACCACTAAAACATCTGTAGCGCATTCTATCTGTCAACACAAACCACTAACAACATCTGTAGCGCATTCTATCTGTCAACACAAACCACTAAAAACATCTGTAGCGCATTCTATCTGTCAACACAAACCACTAACAACATCTGTAGCGCATTCTATCTGTCAACACAAACCACTAAAAACATCTGTAGCGCATTCTATCTGTCAACACAAACCACTAACAACATCTGTAGCGCATTCTATCTGTCAACACAAACCACTAACAACATCTGTAGCGCATTCTATCTGTCAACACAAACCACTAAAAACATCTGTAGCGCATTCTATCTGTCAACACAAACCACTAACAACATCTGAAGCGCATTCTATCTGTCAACACAAACCACTAAAAACATCTGTAGCGCATTCTATCTGTCAACACAAACCACTAAAATCATCTGTAGCGCATTCTATCTGTCAACACAAACCACTAAAAACATCTGTAGCGCATTCTATCTGTCAACACAAACCACTAAAAACATCTGTAGCGCATTCTATCTGTCACCACAAACCACTAAAATCATCTGAAGCGCATTCTATCTGTCACCACAAACCACTAAATCATCTGTAGCGCATTCTATCTGTCAACACAAACCACTAACAACATCTGAAGCGCATTCTATCTTCACCACCACAACACTCGCCTACTGTCAACACAAACCACTAAAACATCTGTAGCGCATTCTATCTGTCAACACAAACCACTAAAACATCTGTAGCGCATTCTATCTGTCAACACAAACCACTAAAACATCTGTAGCGCATTCTATCTGTCAACACAAACGATGGCCATCCACCTGTAGTGCCCCTCTTATCTGAGAACAAAAACATGACTTCCGCTCCCGTAGCCCCTCTCTGATCTGACAACAAAAAGATGGCCGCCACAACCGTAACGCCGTTTTTATCCGACAGCAAAAGTCATGGCTGTGACACCTGTAACGCCTCTCTTATCTGACAACAAAAACATAGTTACCACACCTGTAACGCTCCTCTTATCTGACAATGAAAACATGGCCATGGCACCTGTACCGCCCATCTCATCTGACAACAAAAAAGTACGGCCACCACACTTGTAACGCCGCTCTTTTTTGAAAGCCAAAACAAAGCCGCCACGTATGTAACGCCGTTCTTATCTGAGAACAAAATCCATGGCCTCCTTACCTGTAACGCAATGCATCAGTCAACGAAAAACACGGCTAACACACTAATATCGCCTTCCTGCCACTACACTCTTACCACACTCTGAATTAAAGCATCGCTACCACGCCTCTACTGCGCTTCATCTGACGACAGAAACCACGGCTGTCACAGCTGGATTGTAATGCATTTGAAACCAAAACTATGGCTACAACACCTACACTTCATCTGTCAACAAAGAACAATGGCTACCACACCTGTAGTGTGTTTCAACTGACAACCAAAACCGCGACCGTCACACCTGTAAGACACTCTATCTGTCGAAAGAACGGCTACCACGCTTGTAAATGGCCTTCAGTCTGACAACAAAACCCCACAGCTATAACATTTGTAACGCACTCTATCTTCGGAAAACAACAACAACAACAACAACAACAACAACAACAACAACAACAACAACAACAAAAACACTCACTCCTATTATACCTACAACAAATTCTATCAGACAATAAAAACCACAGCTACTCCATCTGTAAAAGGCATTCAATATGACGACAAAAACAATGGCTATTACATCTGTAACACACACTATCTGACAACGAAAACAACGGTTATCACACCTATATTGCGCTTCGTATGACAACAAAAATTACGAGTACCTCACCAGTATTGCACTTCGTATGACAAAAAAAGGCTAACACACCTGTAATGTACTTCATTTGGCAACAAAAACAACGGCTACCGTGCCATATCCTCAGTCCGACCACAAAAGCCACAGCTACCACGTCCGTTATGTCCTTTACCTGACTCCAAAAACGACGGTTGTCACACCTGTAGGATCCTCTGACAAAAACAAACACCACGGCTACCACACCTGTTACACTCTATGACAACAAAAACGATGGCTACCACACCTGTTACACTCTATGACAACAAAAACGATGGCTACCACACCCGTTACACTCTATGACACCAAAACGATGGCTACCACACCCGTTACACTCTATGACACCAAAAACGATGGCTACCACACCTGTTACACTCTATGACAACAAAAACGATGGCTACCACACCCGTTACACTCTATGACACCAAAAACGATGGCTACCACACCTGTTACACTCTATGACAACAAAAACGATGGCTACCACACCCGTTACACTCTATGACAACAAAAACGATGGCTACCACACCTGTTACACTCTATGACAACAAAAACGATGGCTATCACACCCGTTACACTCTATGACACCAAAAACGATGGCTACCACACCTGTTACACTCTATGACAACAAAAACGATGGCTACCACACCCGTTACACTCTATGACAACAAAAACGATGGCTACCACAACTGTTACACTCTATGACACCAAAAACGATGGCTACCACACCTGTTACACTCTATGACAACAAAAACGATGGCTACCACACCTGTTACACCCTCCACCTGACAACAAAAACCACATCTGCTAAACCCATAACGCACGCTTATCTGACAACGACAAAAACCATGGCTACCACACCCGTGAACTGCGCATAACCTGACAACCCCAAACCACGACCACCACGCCGGTAATGCAGTCGATCTAGGGAAGAAAAAAAAAAAGACCCACACACACTCACACTCACTCTCACAAAAACAGACTGCTATGACACCCGTAAAACACTTTATCTCCACAGTGTCAACACCCTGGGTTACGTGCGCGCGGAGCTCTCAGACCACCAATCTGCCAGCCGGCACGGCTCGTGTAGGAAGCAGGAGGCAGAGAAGGGTTCCAGAGACGGAAAAAGCATTGCGGTAGGCTCTATGGAACTAACTACCTGCCAGCCGGCACGGCTCGTGTAGGAAGCAGGAAGCAGAGAAGGGTTCCAGAGACGGAAAAAGCATTGCGGTAGGCTCTCTGGAACTAACTACCTGCCTGACTGCTCGGCGCAGGGCTGGTTTTGTGAAGTTTGTTCCAGTGTTTCTGCCTCTGTTCCTTCCGCATGGTTCGGAAGAGATTAGAGTACGGGGTAGCATATAAAAAAGAGGGGGAAGGGGTGTGAATGGAAAGAGAGCGAGAGGGCGGGAGGAGGGTTGAAAAGAGAGAGAGAGAGAGAGAGAGAGAGAGAGAGAGAGAGAGAGAGAGAGAGACAGACAGACAGACAGACAGATAGGCAGGCGGGCAGGCAGACAGAGAGACAGACTGACAGGCAGGCAGACAGACAGACAGACTGATAGGCAGACAGGCAGGCAGACAGATAGACAGGAAGACAGACAGGAAGACCGACAGGCAGACAGACAGGCAGGCAGACAGACAGACACGCAGAAAGACAGAGGAGGAAGGGGGGAGGATCGGATGGGGGAGTGAGAGGAAGGAGAGCATGAGGAGGGGAGATGGAGGGAGTGAGAGGAAGGAGAGCATGAGGAGGGGGGGATGGAGGGAGTGAGAGGAAGGAGAGCATGAGGAGGGGAGATGGGGGGAGTGAGAGGAAGGAGAGCATGAGGAGGGGGAGATGGAGGGAGTGAGAGGAAGGAGAGCATGAGGAGGGGGAGATGGGGGGAGTGAGAGGAAGGAGAGCATGAGGAGGGGGAGATGGAGGGAGTGAGAGGAAGGAGAGCATGAGGAGGGGAGATGGGGGGAGTGAGAGGAAGGAGAGCATGAGGAGGGAGATGGAGGGAGTGAGAGGAAGGAGAGCATGAGGAGGGGGAGATGGGGGGAGTGAGAGGAAGGAGAGCATGAGGAGGGGGAGATGGAGGGAGATTGAGAGGAAGGAGAGCATGAGGAGGGGGAGATGGAGGGAGATTCGGAACTGAAGACTGAACGGCTCAAAATCTACATTACACTATGGTAAGAGTTTAGCGATTGCTTAGTCTTCCAACCTGTCATTGCAATGAGGAAGGAGAGAGAGAGAGAGAGAGAGAGAGAGAGAGAGAGAGAGAGGAGAGAGAGAGAGAGAGAGAGAGAGAGAGAGAGAGTCCGAGTCCGAGTGTTTATTGTACATCAGCCATAGGCCATAATACAAACACAAAAAGAGGGGTGGCGGGGAGATGGAAAAGGAGAATGGAGGCGTGGGGGACAGGGGTGATCAAAAAACAAAAATCAAGCAAAAACTACTAGCTCCATTAGTAACAAAATATATACACAACTCATTTATTATCGTTTACGTGGTCAACTTCGAGAAACTGTTTTCGCATATTAATAGCATGGAAAATATACTTGGTTAGGTATTGACAATCTGTCCTTCTCACTGCTCGGAGTAACGACTGCAAAGGCATTGCTGAGATTTGATGTAAGAACTTCTTTCTGAGATCAGTGTATAAAGGACATTCAAATATGAAGTGATTTTCATCCTCAATTTTTGAAGCACATACCACACAGTTTCGGTCAGATGGACAGTTGCTAAATCTATGCAAATTATTATTTAGAGGAAGTGTCCCGAATCTAATTTGTGACATAGCTACTCTAAAACAATACGTGTCCATAAACGAAATGTATTTTCTTTTTCAAAGATAGTTTTGAAAGACCTGTATGATTCATACCTGTCCTTATCTCGAATAGTACCCGACCATTCTTGAATGAACATATCAATGAGTCTTTGTCTAAATATTTTTACAAATGCACTGGCGTTACCAACCGACTGGCAAAGCCATACATAAGAGAATCCTGTTTCACATAAAATGTGTTTTATCTTACTCACCCAACAGTCTTTTCCCTCTGTATCTAAAGAAAGAAGCATTCTGTAAGCTTGTTTGGGAATTCTGTGTTGTTCCATATCCAACAGTCGTATCCAGTATCTGACACAGTTAACATTGGAAGTAACAAATATAGGATATCTACCTAAGTCTCCATATACCATCTTGTTTGGTGTTCGACTAGGGACCCCTAAAAATCTTTTACAAGCCATTAGGTGGACCTTTTCTAAGCTATCGAGTCTCTGATATCCCCATATTTCAGACGAATACAATAATATTGATCTTATTTTTGCATCAAATATCGTAAAATATGTTTTGGCAGTCATTTCCTTGTATTTGTTGAAAGCTCTATTCAGAAAGAAAACTGCTTTTTTCCCCTTGGTTGCTAAATGGTCTGTACCTTTTTGTGACTCAGTTTTGTAGAAAAATTGTAACCCAGATAGCAGTAACTGTTTACAACTTCTAGTTGTGCTCCATCATAAAACCATTGCTCGTATTTTGCCAGAAAACCACCTTTTCTAAAGACCATTACTTTTGTTTTGTCTTTGTTTACATTAAGTGCCATATTGTCGCAGCATGATTTTAAACAGTTCAATTGATTTTGTAAACCTATGGGTGTCGTTGAAATTAAAACCACATCGTCGTCAAAAAGTAGAATAAACAGTTCCATAATATCTGGCATCAAGTGAACTCCATGTCTTCCTCTTTCAGACATGTACTCTGCTAACTGATTTATGAAAAC
>CM031602.1:2800149-2810149 GCA_018398815.1 Conus ventricosus
GAAATCTGTTAATTTGATTTAGGGAGGTGGGAAGGGTCGAAAATCACATGATGTGAAGAGACAGTAAATTAAAGGAACACACACACACACACACACACACACACACATGCACATACAAACGCGCGCGCGCCAGCGCGACCTCTGCATGATTACGTGTTTGCACGCACACACATACACAGAGAGAGAGAGAGAGAGACAGAGACAGAGGCAAGGAGGGAGGGAGAAAGCGAGAGACACAGAGACAGAGAGAGAGAGAGAGAGAGAGAGAGAGAGAGAGAGAGAGAGAGAGAGAGAGATTTAAGATCGTAAGAAAGAAAGCAAGAATCAAAGAAGGCGATCAAGAAGAAGAAGGAGGAGAAGAAGGAGAAGAAGAAGAAGAAGAAGAAGAAGAAGAAGAAGAAGAAGAAAAGAAATGAAAAAGAGAAAGAAAGCCAGAGAAGAGTGCCAAGAAAAAAATATGTCGATTTGTTGAAACTAAGACAAGTACTGCTCTCTACGTTAAACAGTAGTTCAAACTTTACACAGTAGTCTAAAAGCGGATCAGAAACCAACCTGCTGCTTATTCGTATAGAGACTTCACACCTAGCGCCTTGGACCAGATTGTGAACACATACACACGATAAAAAAAAAATTAATGTGCGAGTCGCCGACAGCTCCGTGGGCAAGTGAACCAGCTTCAGGCGGTCTACAGGGCGAGACTGTCGAGAGGTGGGGGTTGGTTGATTGGCTGACTGGTCCATGTATTCATAGTCTGTTTACCTAAATACGATGACATTTAGACTGTAAATAACTTTGAATCGTATTGTGTAGTCGGTAGATGATCAGTACAATACCACCACCAACTGAATCCAAATTAAAAACAAATTAAACACCAATGGAAGGAAAGGGCTGGAGGAGGTATGTGAGGGTGTGGTGAAATAGATCAAGCGGAGCAGGACGGGGCGAGCCGGGCTGTGGCTGCGGAAGAGAAACCAGAGTGAGCGGCATGAGGTTAGTGCCACTGAACTGACACAGATGAAACAGAAAAAAAATATGAATAATGACAAAGGATCCTCAAGGAGCGACCAGTTCACTGGACCATGTAAACGATGGTTGCTTAACTTTGAAAGAGTTCATTTTCAAATGACGGGAGATAAAACAGAAAAAAAGTGGGACATGAATGATGATAAAGGATTCACAGTTCGTTGCATAATGTAAACGGTGACTGCCCAATTTTTGAATAATACATTTTCATCTGAAAAAGACTTTTTTCCAGAGATACTTAACATTTTAAACTGAGGATAAAATGTCCTACCCGAGCACAATGAAATAACATTTGCTCAACTATCAAAAACGTCGTTATGTATGCAAATACTTTCTTGGCAATGTTTTACAGCTGGAGAATATCAAAATAATCTGGCCGGTAAACTTTTGATAACCTTTGTAGGACCTCATATATTCTTAGTTTTAAAAAAAAGTAAACTTGCGTGCGCTTAAAAACACGATTGCAGGTTTCAGATCGTAGTAGCACACAAGGCAGTTCAACGAGGTCTGAAAATGGATTACTCCCCGTTTCGCAAGCCGACCTGCATGTTCATTATGAAGAATTCCACAAAATCAAGACATCCAACAAAAATCAATGTTCGTTGCTTTCATTTGAATTCAATAAACTAAATTAAATGAAATGGATTATTGGAAAAAATAATATTAGATTTCTGAAACAGTAATTAAAAGAGACTGCATAACTTCATTAGAAACTACACACACACACACACACACACACACACACACACACACACACACACACACACACACACTCTCTCTCTCTCTCTCTCTCTCTCTCGTGTATATATATATATATATATATATTATATAATATATATATATATATATATATATCCTCTCATTCTCTGATTCTTTCCATTTCTTTAATTCCTTCCTTCCTTTCTCAAGACATTTTCGCCAAACGTGCAAATCAGTCCACCACATTTGCCGATCCGGAGGTCCAAGGGTTGAGAAATTTGGCTGGTGGACTCTGATCGGTTTTGTCGGGGATTTCCTTTCATACTACGATGCGAAAAGCCGTCAGCATGTAACTGTAAATCACCTGCAGTAAATTTGCCGTGGTGTTGTTTATCATGTTGGTAAAGAATTGTCAAGAACTGCCTCTCTCTGTCTCTGTCTCTCTCTCTCTCATGTATATCATCATCATCAACATCATCATCCTCCCTTCTCTCTCTCTCTCTCTCTCTCTCTCTCTCTCTCTCTCTCTCCCTCTCTCTCTCTCCTCCCTCTCTCTCTCTCTCTCTCTCTCTCTCTCTCTCTCTCTCTCATCTATATCATTTATCATCATCACCATCATCTCTCTCTGTGTCTCTCTGTCTCTCTCTCAGTCTCTATCTCTTTCTCCCCCCCCCCCTCTCTCTCTCTCATCTATATCATCATCATCTCTCTCTCTCTCTCTCTCTCTCTCTCTCTCCTCTCTCTCTCTCTCTGTCTGACTCTGTCTCTGTCTGTCTCTCTCTCTCTCTCTCTCTCTCTCTCTCTCTCTCTCTCATCTTTAATGACCCTCAGTGACATTACTCTTCGCTCTACTCATTCTGGATCCACCATCCACAGCCACACCCAGACCTCTCCCGTCATCACCTCAGCGCTGGCAGCCCTCAGGGAAATCTGTATCAAAGACTTCGTGAAGTATCCCGCCAGACGACACACGTGGCTGGGCATACTATCATCTCCCGCAAGACCACCATAACCAGCGCCGCTTCCAGTGAATCCACCTCCCCTCACCCGTTCCATACCTTTCCTCCCCACCCATCACTGTGATTAGTTAAACATTCAATCCATCAAGGTTTGATTTAATGACATACTATGTGATTCAGTGTTCTGATAGGTCTGTTCACAGCTGATCATACATGACAGTTTTCTTCTTTGCGATCCCAACCTCTGCGCTACCTCAGAGGCAGTGCACCCACGCCGCTCATTCCGACAGCCCGTCCACAGCCATAGCCCGGTCGGCCCCGCTGCAGCCCCAGCACCGGCAATCCACAGGGAGCAGTCAATGTCAAGCCGTCGAGAGGTGTCAACCTCGGGTGATGTCGATGGAGGAAGGACTAGCGCACAGCCCAAACACACTCACAGCTTGCTTACAATCTCATTCATATATCATGCATTCGTCACATCAAACCACTAGTAAAGTTTATAACTTTACTACACATGATCATAGAACGAAACATCAATGCATATGGACTCAAACAAAATAAAACATTCTCTCTTTCCTGAACTTCACAAAATCATTTATCTAAAACATCATTAACTAACCCGGGTATAAATAGATTTCTACTTTACCTGGCCAGGTGATCTTAACTATTCACGAATCACTGTCTTTTTCTTTTCCTTTTTTTTTTTTCTTTTCACTGTCACTTTCACAACACGACACAACTGCTGGCATTGGTATTGGTCTGCTGGCACTGGCGTTGGTCTGTGGTTCTGCTTGACGAAGTGACGCTGCCAGGTATGGGGTCGAACCCCGGTTAAGATGGAACAGTGACTATCAACATCGATCTGTTCTCCTTTCTTCCTTCCTGCATTAACGTATTGCACTCTCTCTCTCTCTCTCCTAGTCTGCTCTATTAAATGGACATGGTTGCTTTTCTTTTCTTTTTTTTCTTTTCTTTCTTTTCCTCTTCATTAGTTAGCAACTCTCTCTCTCCACATCTCTCCCTAGTCCTTCCTCTGCAGACTATCTCATGCTAATCTCTCAACTTGGTTCTCTTCTCTCCTCCCCTCATCTCTCTGCTTCTCTCTCGTCAGAGCTCACACAGAACCTCTTCCTCTCTCTCTGTCTCTCTTCGTTCCTCCTCTCCTCTCTCATCTCTCTGCCTTTTCTCTCCTGCAGAGACTATACCAGAACCTCCTCATCTCTCTCTCCCTCTGTTCGTTCTCCTCTCCCTGCCTTCCTGTAGGCGAGAGCCTACTCCCGAACTTCTTCCTCTCTCTCTCTGTCTGTTCGTTTTTTTTCGTTCCCCCCTCTCTCTCACTCACGCATTACTTTATGCCCTCACTCCGTGTCCAAGGACCAGTACCATTGGTCAGTATTTTTACCGCCTGATACCCGAAGTTATCTCCCTCTAATTCCATTGGATATTCAAATCATGACAGTCACGCCTACACGCCTCACTCTCTGTGGTGGTCAATTGGTCATTTAATTGATTAGCTAGATTTCACCCCACCACGCACTACCTTCCCCCCTTTCCTACTTAACTGGCGCCGTGTGGCTTAACTCGTGGGCACTGGTCAGTGTAAATTGGCTAGATGAGTCTGGGTAGGCGCTGAGACGTCTGACCAGACCTACCGAGACCTGTCGGTCCAGCCACTCAGACTGTCTGCTGTCTCCTCGCTGTGCTAAATTGGCCGGATGCGACGCTTGAAGGCGTCGGGATGTCTGAGTCGGGCTTAAGCCGATTCGAACCGGCTGGCAACTAACCACGACTTTGCTTGTGTTTATTTTTGACCGTGACAATTTCCCCCTTGCAAAAGACTATGCACCGCATTGTCTCAAAACAACGGTACAAAAAAAAGACAACAACCGAATTTTCTGACACACAGCTACACGTGCAAAGTTTGAAAAATACTTCACAACAAACGGTTTATAAATTATAGGATATATCATTAGTGAATACCGCCCCAATGAGTTATCATTGATGTGCGCTCTTGCGTTATTTCGACCCATTTTATAACGACCTCTGTGCGTACCTATGCAATCCCCTACCTGCGGGTTTGCCACATCTTCTCTTCACAATTCTTATGAAAAGCACAATATAATATGATCACGATCCATGACACTTCACTGAGGAATCTCCATCCTCACTTATTGCAAATAATGCATCACTACACAAGCGACTGTATGCTCCAAGCATAACTACATTCACATGAACAAGTCTCACAAAGAAAATATGAACAAGTCTCACACAAAAAATATGAACCATAGCCAACTGGGAATGAACCCATATCCACTCAACATAACTGTAATCAACACATATTATCAACAAAGCACCCGGATATGACTGACTTCCTCTGAGTTGCAGCTTGCTAGACTACACGGCTTAAATAGTCAGCTCCGACATTCTGTCGACCTGGAATGTACTGCACTCGGTACCTGTAGGGCTGCAGTGCCATTGCCCAACGCAGAACCCTGCGTTTTTCAGCTGTGCTCCTGCAGAATTTGAGTGGTTGATGATCTGTCTCAAATCACGAACTCTCTCCCATACAAGTATTTGTGGAACTTCTGCACGGCCCACACGACAGCTAAACACTCCTTCTCTACAGTTGCGTCCCCTTCTTCACACTTTGTCAACTTCCTGCTAGCATTACCTCACAGGGAACTCAAACCCCCTCATGCTCCTGCAACAATACTGCACCTATCCCCACCTGATGCATCTGTCCGCAAAAAAAATGGTTTGGACAAAATCTGGTAGCTTCAAGATGGGACGGAACCTAGTCTTTCCAACCCCGTCTGCAGGGGCTTGCTCGCAGCGTCTGACCACTCGACCACTGCCGGTTTTTCCCTCCCTTGACCAAATCATGAGAGGACTCGTGATTGCTGCAAAATTTTGGAACAAACCCCCTATAGAACCCAATAAAACCTAGCAACTCCTGACTTCGTTTTGGGTCTTTGCTCTCTCTGAATTCATCATCTTCTCCCCTTTCCCCTTTCGGGCTGCTTTGTGTCGCCTCCGACAACAAAACCTAGGAACTCCTACGTCAGCCCTTCATACAGTGACACATCCCTGTATGACCTCTTCTGGAAACTTAGGCAACAAAATCTCCCCTTCTTCTGCTGGGTCCCCTTTCACCTCATCAATGATTGCTGCTGCGCCTATGTGCTGAGTCTCACGCTGAATATATTTGCGGAGAAAATTCGCATGGAAAAAGTTTTAGTTTCCCATTCACATCAATTCGGTAACCCCGATCGAAACCCTTTTCAGTGATGGTGAATGGTCCTTTCCAAGGCATCAGCAGCTTGTTGTGGCCCGTGGGAAGCAGTACCAGGACTTGATCTCCCGCCTTGAGGAGTTGCTTCCTCACCTTCCTTCATATTGCTTCTTCTGGACGACCCTAGCCTCCTGCAAACTTTCCTTTGCAACCTTACATGTCTCATACCCGTGCCCACCTTTGGAACAGGCGCGATTGGGCCAATCAGATCAATAGCCACCCTCCTGAACGGTGTGTCAATTAAAGGGGGATGTTTAAGAGGTGCCTTCCTCTTCACCCCTCTTGTGGCTGATCTTTGACAAACATCACATGACATACAGAAACGCTTGATGTCTGCCATTGCTCCTGGCCAATGAAAGTCATCAAAGATTCGGTCAGCTGTTTTGCTGGTGCCGAGATGACCCGCCATGAGCGACTCGTGACCCACTGACATGACAGTGTCACGATAACCTGCTGGTACCTCTAACTGAGTGGTCACCTTACCTGTCTTCCCCTTGGTGAACACTCGGTACAACAGCCCGCCTTTCACAAGAAATTCTGTCTCACCTCCTCTAACCTCCTGTTTCTCTCCACCTCTTGCCACCTCCCAAGACTTCACGAGCGAAGGGTCTTGTTCCTGCGCTGCCCTAAACTCATCAGGCGACACATCTATGCCTGACTTCCTTGCCGGAACGACTAACGGTTTATCAATCTTTCCCTCCTTCTTGCTCCGTGTTTGAACTGCTGCCCCTGTAGCAGTCAACAACTCAGGATCTCCTGGATCCCTTGCCCCTGGAATATTTCCAATGATCAAATCATGAAGGGGTTTCTCCATCACCAACGCAGACAACTCGCCTGAGAAGTAAGGGGTACGTACTTCTATCTTAGCAACTGGAAACTCCCTCACAGTGCCATCGATTAGAGTACAGGTCTGGATTTGCCCTGTCAAATCCCCTTTCTCGACCAGCGTTGTTCGTACTACACCGCATGAACAACCAGTGTCTCGTAACACTTTCACCCTCTGCTGGCCAATCCACCCTTCTTCCACTGGTAACGAACCACTCAGCCTAGTGCCCTCCATCCCTGACACTGACTGCTGTCCAGTGCTAGCCATAGGCTGCACTCCACCCTCTTCAGACTGAATCCCTTTTGGTTCCACTGCAGGTCGTTTCCCTTGACGACCCTTATCCACCTCTTGCAAGGCTGCTGCCTTCTGGAACCTCATGCGACAGTCCCTCGCCACATGTCCCTTCTTGTGACAAATGAAACACCTATTGTCCCTCTGTCCTCCTTTCTGCCCCACCACTGGGTTTGCAGACTGTGCAGAAAACTCCCCTAGTCTCCTTGCACTCTTCTCACCTGTGCCTGGCACCTGTTTCTCCTGCACCTTAGTGCCCAAACGTGCCTCTCTATACACCTCTGCGAACTTCAACAACTCCCCTGCTGTCTCTGGCTGTCTCTCTTTCAAATGTATGGTTAACTCAGGGCCGCAACCTGACAAAATCTGTTCCTTCATAACTAGCTCTTTCAATTCAGCGAACTCCTTTTTCGTACCACTCAACTCTAACCATTTATCAAAATAGTGATCTAAACGTGCACCAAACTGAGTGTACGTCCACCTGCTTGTAATTTAGCTGAACGAAATTTCTTCCTGAACCCCTCCTCTGTGAGGTCAAATCCTTTCATCAACGATTCCTTCACAGCGCCGAAATCAGACTGTTGTTCTGCTGGTAACGCAGTGAAAATCTGTAATGCCTTACCCGTCAGTAACGCTGACAAAATGACTGCCCACTCTTCTGGAGGCCAACCCTGACTGGTCGCAAACGTTTCGAAACGACTGATGTATGCATCAATCGAATCGGTTCCTTCCGAGAATTTTGGCAACTTGGGTCGGGGGGCATAGCTGCGCACAGAGTCACTGGAAACTGAACTCCCATCCTCGGTGGTCTCCCTCTGTATTCTCACTTTCTCTAACTCTAATTGAACCTTTAATCTTTCCGTTTCCTGCTTCATTCTTTCTGTTTCCTGCGCTTCCCTTATTCTTTCTGTTTCCTGCTTCATTCTTTCTGTTTCCTGCACTTCCCTTATTCTTTCTGTTTCCTGCTTCATTCTTTCTGTTTCCCTGCGCTTCCCTTATTCTTTCTGTTTCCTGCTTCATTCTTTCTGTTTCCTTCGCTTCTACTGCGATACGGCGTCTTTCCGCTCGCTCATTCCCTTTCCATCTTTGCTGGTTTTCAACGAATGCTCGCAACTCTTCTCCTGAATAGCCTAAATCACGAGCGACGCTCACGAGTTGTTCAATAGGGGTGTTCTTTTCTTCCGCCATTGTATCTCTTTTTTTTTTTTTTTTTGAACAAGATTTTACTACTACGACAGCCAAACTGGTGGTTACCGACACGAGTGACGTAATAGCACGATCCTATGAATGATAATATTAGCTTGGGACAACGTAGTTAGTTTTATAAGACGCCCAGCGCCTGACCCAACTATGAGAGCGAATTATAGGCAATCTGTGCGAAATAAGTACTCTGGGGCTGAAATGCGAAGCCTAGTATTACTATCTTGGAAGCAATGCCAAGCCTAGTATTTAACTATCTTGGGAACATACAGTAAGACAACCCCTTGTCTTAGGATTACAATACTTGAATCCCACCCAGCTTCCTCTCTGAGAAGTTGAACAATTATAATAATGGGCCAGAATATCCTGGCAGGCTCGCCAATAAATTGTCAACCCCGGGTGATGTCGATGGAGGAAGGACTAGCGCACAGCCCAAACACACTCACAGCTTGCTTACAATCTCATTCATATATTATGCATTCGTCACATCAAACCACTAGTAAAGTTTATAACTTTACTACACATGATCATAGAACGAAACATCAATGCATATGGACTCAAACAAAATAAAACATTCTCTCTTTCCTGAACTTCACAAAATCATTTATCTAAAACATCATTAACTAACCCGGGTATAAATAGATTTCTACTTTACCTGGCCAGGTGATCTTAACTATTCACGAATCACTGTCTTTTTCTTTTCCTTTTTTTTTCTTTTCACTGTCACTTTCACAACACGACACAACTGCTGGCATTGGTATTGGTCTGCTGGCACTGGCGTTGGTCTGTGGTTCTGCTTGACGAAGTGACGCTGCCAGGTATGAGGTCGAACCCCGGTTAAGATGGAACAGTGACTATCAACATCGATCTGTTCTCCTTTCTTCCTTCCTGCATTAACGTATTGCACTCTCTCTCTCTCTCTCCTAGTCTGCTCTATTAAATGGACATGGTTGCTTTTCTTTTCTTTTTTTTCTTTTCTTTCTTTTCCTCTTCATTAGTTAGCAACTCTCTCTCTCCACATCTCTCCCTAGTCCTTCCTCTGCAGACTATCTCATGCTAATCTCTCAACTTGGTTCTCTTCTCTCCTCCCCTCATCTCTCTGCTTCTCTCTCGTCAGAGCTCACACAGAACCTCTTCCTCTCTCTCTGTCTCTCTTCGTTCCTCCTCTCCTCTCTTCATCTCTCTGCCTTTTCTCTCCTGCAGAGACTATACCCAGAACCTCCTCATCTCTCTCTCCCTCTGTTCGTTCTCCTCTCCCTGCCTTCCTGTAGCGAGAGCCTACTCCCCGAACTTCTTCCTCTCTCTCTCTGTCTGTTCGTTTTTTTCGTTCCCCCTCTCTCTCACTCACGCATTACTTTATGCCCTCACTCCGTGTCCAAGGGCCAGTACCATTGGTCAGTATTTTTACCGCCTGATACCCGAAGTTATCTCCCTCTAATTCCATTGGATATTCAAATCATGACAGTCACGCCTACACGCCTCACTCTCTGTGGTGGTCAATTGGTCATTTAATTGATTAGCTAGATTCACCCCCACCACGCACTACCTTCCCCCCTTTCCTACTTAACTGGCGCCGTGTGGCTTAACTCGTGGGCACTGGTCAGTGTAAATTGGCTAGATGAGTCTGGGTAGGCGCTGAGACGTCTGACCAGACCTACCGAGACCTGTCGGTCCAGCCACTCAGACTGTCTGCTGTCTCCTCGCTGTGCT
>CM031602.1:2817649-2840149 GCA_018398815.1 Conus ventricosus
AGGAAAAACACAGAAGGATCAAAGAACAGAACGAACGAAAAGAAGGAGTGAAACGTAGCGAGCAGAAAAACGAACAAATGAAAAAAAAAGTATCTATCTAACTGACTGGCTAGCTATCTACCTATTACATACATACATAAATAAACATATGTATATACATATATAAATAAACACACACACACACACACACACACACACACACACACACACACACACACACACACACACACAATTCCAAGGATAAGTACCGATCAGTATGTTTAAAGTGCCTAAAACAATTTTTTAAGTGCTCAACCCCTTGGGGAGCAACATTAGTTAAAACAAGTAAAAAGAGGAATCTTAAAACTATCTATACTGTTCAAAAAAAGAAACGCAAAATGAAATTTTGCCACCTGGGGTGGACCATACAGTTGAGAACACGCCAAAAACCGGCCTGATGTATGTCTTGAACGTCGACGTGCTAGGATAACATTGATTCCGGTTGTCACTATGTGCACGTGCGTGTTGTGGGCCAGGTGCGACAGTGCAAACATTGGGTTGTGCTTCTGTTGTTTCGCCTGCAAAGCATGCCCAACTCAGTGGTGAACACACACACACCATGGTCATAGTGCAGTATAAAAGCCGGGTCATTTTTGGCAACCGGCGGCACAAAAGGTATCCGTACCAAAAAACAGCAATCCCACGGTTGAGCCCCGCCAGAGAGAGAAAAACCGCCCTGGGTCGTTGCAAGTTGGTCAGAGTGCAACTGAATGTGGGCCATGCTTTGATGTCTCCCCCAGTACCATATGCCCGACGTTTGACTCGCTTGCGCAGAGGACAGGGTCATCAGCGATGCCCCGTAGGTCAGGCCGACCTCATATCACAACGCCAGCCCCAGGACTGCTTTATATATATACGCTACGACATCCCTCAATCGCTTCCTGCCGGCCTCGTCCACTGTCCATGCATGCGCTGGTGTCCGTGCTATCCCGACCAACTGTCCTGAACAGGGCTGCAGGCTGCTGGGCTGAGGCTTACAGGCCCCTACGGTGGCAACGTAATGACTGGGCGCCCATCGACAGACCAGACTGCAATGGGCTTAGCAACAACACAGACAACTGGACACGAGGAACCATTGGCGACAACGTCTGGTTCTCGGATGAGTCAACAGTTTCTGCTGCAGGCCATGACAGGAGGCAAGGTTTACCCGCTCGGGTTAATGAACACAACCACAGAACTGCGTCGACGAGGCACCTCTGCTGGGTGCGGCAATGTCTTGGTATGGGGGGCCATCAGCAACACAGGTCAGAGCCAGCTGGTGCGCGTGGAAGTCACCTGACAGCCCAGGCAGTACGTCCAGGTCATTGTTCAGTAGCCACACGTCCCTGCTCTAATGGCCACTCCCAGGGCCGTGTTCCAGCAGGACAACGCCAGCCCCACACAGCACGCCTGACCACAGCCTTCTTTACCCGCCAACAACATCGAACACACTGGCCTGCCCTCTCTTCCCCGGATTTGAATCCTATGAGCACGTTTGGGACGTTTTGGACTGACGCCTGAGAGTGAGGGGCCAACGCCCCGCGACTTCCAAATGGAACTGTTCCGGGCATTGCAGTCGTCAGTGGGCGGCCATCCCACAGCAGACAATCAGAACATTATTGCTCAATTGCCCCGCAGATGCAAGGCTACCATTTGCAGCCAGCGGGGGTCACAATACCCGTCACTGACTTTGGAAGGCGGCCTGCCTGATTCCCTGAGGGTCTGGGGCTGGTTCTTTACCACAGCTTATTGCAGGGGGACATTCTGTCCTACGGAGGAATCTGTTTTTGTCATTTTCTCCATTAAACGTGTTGTCACACTGAGCTTCAATAAACTGGCTGTTTCAAATCAGCAGCTTTGGCATTTTGCGTTCTTTTTTTTGAACAGTATACAAATTTGTTTCGAGCGCGTTTGCGCTGTCATCAGGATGGTTTTTGTTTGCCCACCGCCGAATGTTTATATAGCTGTGGGCTCCCGTTTGCGGTTGTTTGCACGTGCGGGGTTGGCTGCCCGTGTTTTTGGGGGGTTTTTTAGGGTTTTTGTGTTTGGGTGTTATTCACTAACAACGCTTTCCAATTATGCCTGCAGTTGTTTCTATTTCAGTTTTGGTGTTTAAAAGTTGCTAAGTGTGGATTTTGCATAGTATTAAACCATTTTTTCAGTTTAAACATAGGTTTTGCACCTTTTTGAAACCATTGCTGTATGGTATGCTCTTTTTAATATATTTTTCCAGGATATATTGTAGCTTGTTTTTGCGTCTTTGTTTCCAATACATTTGCTCAGTTCCTGTTTGGGTTTTTATATTTTTCTTTATTAAATGACTGTTTGTGGTTTGCATAGGCTGGTTTTGAAGTGGTTTTCAGTGAGCCCTATGTAGAGTGTCTGTTTCATTTCTGATGTCACAGTAGCCTGTAAACAATGTTGTTGTGAAGACATTTATTGTTCAGTGGGCAAACTGCTCACGTTCGTCGTGCAATTGCAAGATTTCCTTTCCTTCACCCTTCTTTTTGCTGTGTTGATTTTCATTTTGTTGGATTGTCAATTAGGATTTTGAGTTGGGCAATAAACAATGAGTAAGATAGTCTGACAGTGTTTTTGTAAGTATTATAGACAAGTTGGTGTTCCTTTTGGAAATGAAGTTGTTAGGATTTTGAAGAATTCTTTCCATGAACTGAACGAATATAAGTTTTGCAGATTTCTCCGTCGTATGGGGGTTATACCATATGATTATATATAGGTAGATATATAGATAGGAACAGAGTTTGTTTAGAACGTACCGCCAATGACATTGACAAACAAAGCACAAGACAACACGATGCATTTCAACCACTTGGGTCTTCTTCAGGCGAAAAAATAAATCACATTTTTAACATTGGGACCGTACAAACAACGAAAAAAAACGAAAAAGAATGAAAATGACATATCCGTTCTTGTCCATGTGTTTGGTGGGCGGAAATGACATGCGGCCAGCGGGGATTATGGGAGAGGAAACGGAGGGGGGGGGGGGGGGGGTGCGTCAGGGGAGGGTTGTGTGTATATATAGGGTTGTTGTCAGTTTATTGGGATGGCGTGATATCGTTGTGATGGTTGTGGTAATGTGGTTTGAATAATAATGGTAAGGGGGAAAAAAAAAAAAGGGGTGGGGGGGGGGATTTAAGGGGACAGATAATACAAAACTAAGATAAAATAGATGGAGTTGCTGTAACTACTGTAAAGTGAAGAGAAGGGGATTGGTGGTGGTTGTATTAAGTGTTGTGTATGTGTGTGTGTATGTGTGTGTGTTGGGTAGGGGAATTTGCCAACTGTGTGGAAGAGGTGAGTATGTGTGTTTTGGTTTTTGTTGGATATTGATGCCCTTGGGTGGGGGTGTAGTGTGCCAGTTTGGCAATGAGATGGATTCTTGATTGTGCGATCAAAGCTGTCACTCAGTTGACTGCCATAGTGCATGACCTTGACATGGTCGATGTGTGTTGGGTGTGTTGAAGTGTAGGGCGACGGGTTTGGGTCGGTGGTGGCGGATATCGGCCAGGTTTTTCAGAGCACAACACACACACACACGGTCTGTGAACCTGGCCCGAGTATCCGCCACCACCGACCCAACCCCGTCGCCCTACAACTTCAACCACACCCAACCACAACATCGACCCATGTCAAAGTCATGGCAGCTCTGGCAGTCACAGAGAGACAGCGTTGAACGCATCAATCTCAAGAATCCCCTCTCTTTGCCAAACTGGGCACACTACATTGACTACACACCCAAGGCATCAATATCCAACAATAAATCCAAACACACATACTCACCTCTCCACACCATTGGCAAAATCCCCTACCAACACACACACATACACACACACTTACATACACCACCACCACATCCCCTTCACCTCACTTCATCAGTAGTTACAGGCATAACCCGCGGGGGGGTGGGGGGGGGGGGGTCCATCTATTTTAATCTTAGTTTTGTATTAGCCTTCCCCTTACGATCCCCCCCACCCCCCCTTTTTTTTTTCTTTTTTTTTTTTCCCCTTTTCATGATTATCCAATCCACCATTAACACAACCATCACAAAGATATCCCAACCATCCCAATAAACTGGACACACAACCCTGTCATAAATCACACACACACACCTCCCCTGACGCAAAACCACCCCCCCCCCCCCCCCCCCCCCTCCGGATCCTCTCCCATAATTCCCCACTGGCCGCATGACCATTTCCGCCCCCAAACACATGGACAAGAACGGATAAGTCATTTTTCAATTCTTTTTTCGTTTTTCGTTGTGTTGTACGGTCCACATGTTAAATGTGATTTATTTTTTTCGCCTGAAGATGACCCAAGTGGTGAAATGCATCGTTCTTTGTCTGGTGCTTTGTTGTCAATGTCATGGGCGTAAGTTTTCTAATCAAGACTCTATTCCTAATCTTGCTTCGGTTCGTACACCGCATCACTCCAGTTTGAAATTATAGATTTATGAATGACAAAATCTCTGACATTCTGCTTGTAAAGGATAAATAATCCTTTTCGCACGAAGCTTCGTCATAGGGTCAGTAGCCTCTCCCTTTCCCCCCCCGCTCCCTCTCTCTCTCTCTCTCTCTCTCCTCTCTCGCATCTCTCTCTCTCTCTCTTTTTTTTTTAAAAACTCGCCCTTCGCATCCTAACTACACACACACACAGCACACACACACAACACACACACACACACACACACACACACACACACACACATATATATATATAATATATATATAGATATAATATATTTTTTTGTGTGTGTGTGTGTGTGTGTGTGTGGTGAGTGTGTGTGTGTTGTGTGTGGGTGTGTGTAGATAGACAGATAGAAGTTTCTCTCCCCTGCACTTAAAATTGTTCACATGATATATTGATAGATATTATGATAATAAACAGACAGATAGATAGATAGATAGATAGATCATGGTAGATAGATAGATAGAAGATAGATAGATAGATTAGATAAATAGAGACGAGCAAGTAGCTAGCTAGAAAAATAATAGAGCAGAGAGAGATGGACGGACGGACCTACCGACTGACATTCGTTACATAGACAGCTAGGTAAGTTGGAAAGATAGGTAGGTATTGTTAGGTAGGTAGATAGGCAGGCAGATAGAACATACATACATACATACATTCATACATACATACTTACATTCATACATACATACATACATACATACATACATACATACATACATACATACATGCATACATACATACAGACATACATGCATGCATACAAACATACATATATACATATATACATACATAGAAAATCATAAATCTCTTGCTCAAAATGAGTTATCGAGTTACAGAACTTACGTAGAGAACACAGCATTTTACCAATCCTGGCTCACTGGCTCCTCCACCCAGTTTTGGGCGAAAGTGGGCCTAACAGCCCCGCCTTTTCCTGTTCTCTGACAAGTTAAGACTTTCAGTAACCAAAAATAACGTTATTACAAACGAACAGACTGTGTGGGATTATCCTGTTTTTTCAATACTAATTTACTAAACTTGTGCTTGTCTCTAAAAAACGAATTTATATTTTTGAACAAAAATCCGCACACTATTTCTTACTAATTGCTACCTGACAAAACGTTGTATAACAGACAGGCGACACGAGCGGAAACCTGATCGCGTAATTTACGGCTGGCGCAGCAAGCGACCTTTGGTCCACAGCGCACGGCCCGCTTACACAAACTGCGACCAAAAATGCAATAAAACACTACTCGCGGCCGCGTTAACTTGCAACATCGGCCTATTGCATCACGAAATGTTCTAGACTGTCACGTGACAAACTGCCACCTCGAGGCCGCCGCGTCCAGTAAGACAGGTTTTTGCCATTGTTTTCCGCGGACTACTTCACAGAAGGTTGTGTGTTGACTGTGCTTCGTGTGACCACTGTGTTTTTAGTTGTGTTTTATACTCAGAGGCATGAAAAAAAACGCGAGAGACAAACTGTATAGAATTTTATAATGTAATTTGGCTACCGATTCCTTTGAACTGGTAATTAGAAAGTGAGAAAAAGCAAATTTTTTCGAACACCCAAAATGTCCTTTCAAAGTTCATTCTGGTAGAAAATAAGGTCACATGAACTTGACCTTGACCCTGTGTTAACAGCAGAAATGTCAGTATCTGTGTGACAACTCGAGCATTGATCACAGCTAGCACCTGCGGTACATCGAGCGCACCAGAGTGTTTGGTTGACCTCTGGGGACTTGCTAACCTCAACCTGGCCCAGCAGCAACAGCAAGCTGAGCTGCCTGTCCCTGGGGTCTGGGGTTGAGCTGGTTCAATGCTCTCTGAGGGCAATCCAGAAATGCTCTATTGGGTTAAGGTCGGGAGAACGGGGCTGGGAGATGCAGCCAATTGATGGTGTTCTGCCCTCAGGAAGTTCTGGAGCACGGCAGTGTGCGTCCCTTGCGTTGACCTGCGGAACAGGTTCTGTGGGGATGCCGCCTGGAAATGCGGAAAGGATGTGGGGCCTCAGGACTTGGTCGATGTAATGAACAGCAGTGACTCCCGTTTACCACGTGTTGCCTGGGACCCACATTCTGGAAGATGACTGGCCGCAATACGGCGATTTATGCCGAAGCCCCCCCATCATGATGCTTTCACCACCCCATGGTCCCTTTCGGTGATGTGGCACCGTGAAGCGTTCCCCCGCCTTCTCCAGATTCCGGGATGCGCCATCGCCTGGTGCGACGCAGAACCGTCTTCCATCCACTGAAGAGGACTTTTTCGGCCCCCAGTCCCCCCGGATGGCGCCAATGCACGTGGATATCTGTGCCACTGCAGCGGTTTGTTCCTGGCGATGCGGAGTGTCAGGAATAGTCGCCGGGCCGGACGCCTGCATTGGAGACCAACTGTGTTCAGACGGGCGACGTACGGTCCTGGTTGCTGATTGCCTGCCATGGGTTTTGCCGACGTGTTTTCCTGCTGTGTTGGCAGCGGTGTGGGTAAGGCTCCCGTCGATGCTGACGAAGAAATGGGCGGTCTTGGGCTGCTGTGGTGACCCTCGGGTCTGCCGCTCCTCGGTCTGTCATCAGTGGTGTTTACGTGCTTTGAAAGCGGTCCAGAAGGGCGATAGACGGTGGAAATGTGGACTCCGAAGCGATAGGCGACCTCGCCTCATTGAACCCGGCCTGCAGTTTGCCCATGGCTTATGCAAACGATCTTGACGAGAAAGTCTCGGCATTATGGTGGCGCCTCTGGAAGGGATGATTTGTACTTTTTGGGTTTGAAATTTTATAGTCCCCACAATGGGGCCACAATGAGTTGCAATTGACATTGATGCACGTGGCGTAGGTAGTTCCACATGGCAAATGCACTCCTCTCCTCGTGCCAAAACGCTGACCTCCGCAACATTCACCCACTGTTTACGAGGTTACAAACCGGCAAGACACCACGTACTGCAAATTTCACGTGCCCAACGACATTGCTTACGGCCTGTTTTCCAATGTAACAATCGTGCACTGTTCTCGATTTTTTTCGCGTTTTTTATGCCTCTGAGTATAATTTTAAAGATGGCTTATACAAATGTTACTAAAGAACAAACTCTTGCTATTCGAGGCCATAAGTTTTTACGTTAACTGCATGTAGAGTATTTGTCGAAAGATTAGTTGAAGTATACTTGGAAATGAACGACTATCTTAACAGGTTTGTTGGGTTTTAAGGAAATGAAAGAAATTTTGCTGTACAAGATGTAGCCAGTTTTAATACGGGTTTTGACTATTGATGAGATGGTTCCCTTATTCTAATAAAGGCGCTGCCTTGTTGAAAGTCCGGGCCAAGCGAAACTATTCATCACGCGTTGATTGTTGGGGGCCCTGGCTTGAAACAGCTCAAATCATGTTTAAAAAAACAAAAACGCTACAAACATGGCGTTCACATTTCTTCAAGACGGCAGTGAACATGCTGATTCGTATGCTAGAAACTCATTCAACTTTCTGTGTGTTTTTATAACTATCCGGAAATTTCACAAGCTAGGAATCATATACATGAACTGTGTAGCAAACGCCAAACCATTATTAAAGCTATGCAACGGATAGCGATTTTCGAAGGTTCTGGCAAAACCTAGAATGGGGCTTAAGCAGACCTTAGTTCATTACCAGTATGGAGAGAGTAGTGTGTAGCCTGCACTACTCCATAAAATGCTTGATTCCCCAACCAGATGTGAAAAGTAGAGGAGGGTGTGTGGTATAAACTTTTTTTGGTTTGGTTATGCATGAGGGGAAGAGTATGAAGTGAAGTTTACACTTTTGTTGTGGGAGGCGCCTGTGGTGAAGGTCAGCCGTGCTATAAATAGCCGTATACATGAACGGCTATTTTTAGCATCAAGAGGACTGTGGTGAAGTCTGCCTTGCTATAAAAAAAGCCTTCATGGTAGACTTCGATTTTTAGCAGCAAGAGGACTGTGGGAAAATCCGCCTTGCTATATATAGCCGGTATGTGTGAACGTCCTATTTTAGCAGCAAGAAGGGCTGCAGTATTAATTAGCCTTGTCTGACGCTACTATAATAGCCGTTTATTGTGTGAACGTTCATTTTAGCAGCATGAGTCTAACAGGATGTAAGTGGTGCTCGTAACTGAGGACAGATGTGCTGACAACCCCACCGCCACGCATGCACACGCTCCTCCCCCACCCCCACCCGAACGCATGCAACGCCCTCCTCCCCCCCTACCCCCCACCCCACCATGCCACACACTTAAGTCACTTTTAAGTTTCTTACCTTAAGTCACCTCAAGTCACTTCACTCCAACCCTAAGGTTTCTTAAGTAAGTTCTTAATAAGTTTTTATTTAGTTACTTTCCAGTTCTTAATAAGTTCTAGATTAAGCATCCTTAAGTTGTTTTACTCAAGTTTAACCTAAGATCATAACTAAGTCAGTCTAAGTTCTTATTCAAGTTATCCTTTAATTATCAAAAAAATATATGTTTTTATCTTAAATAGTTAATGGCTAATATAGTCACACGATAACGCTCCCAAAAACGCGTCCATCGTTTGAGATGCTCTTGCTTACGCGACCCTTGCGTGAGATTGGGTAGCATAGACTTAATGAAAGTTCTTACATCCTAAGCAAACCGCATTGATGTACCATTCTGGTCTATGGAAATTCTTTTTATAGACTTTCCATGTCCTTTTTTTATTGACTTCCATCATTTTAAACAAATAAGAATCCGCCATGTTTAATCAAAACATTTTAAATTTAATTCTTAAAAATATTTATTGCATTTTTAAATGGATCAAAATGATTTTTGTTATTGGCGGTGCTGATCGACGTGCTGTTGTCTTCTGTATTTTAGTGGTCAGATTTTTTTGGCTCTTTGTGGTTTTTTGTTGCCATTGGTTATATAATTTAATAACCGTAATAACTGCCCCAGCAGCAGCAATGGCGCCACAAAAAATGGCAACATTTTAAAGTTCAATATTCATGAAGACTTTGGTGCCCTTGAATTAACTTGCTCTTGTTCTGGAGCTGGCTTTGGATCAACTGTTGGCGTTGTGGCGGTGTTATGTTTTTCATTATGAGTATATTCTGTGATATGTAACTGTTAATTTTCCTTTGTCTGTTTAACCTCTATCTTTTTTCCCTGCTGCAAACACGCCCAGGATGTATACAGGGTCACTTTCTCGACTTGATCAGGTTTTTTCCCCCTTTTTCCCTTTTTGTTTTTTTTTTTTTTTTTTTTTTTTTTTTTTATTTTTTTCCCCCTCTTTTTTTTTTTTTTTTTTTTTTCTTTCCTTTTTTTTTTTTTTTTTTTTTTTTTTTTTTTTTTTTTTTGTCCCCTTCTGATTCTATGTTTCCTGATTCTGCTATTTTCCGAACTCGTTCGTTTTTGAAGGGAATAAAATCTATATGATTAAAAGGAATTAATCCGTAGTGATTAAACGCGATAACAATGTTCCCAAATCTGTATATAAATCACAAGCTTAGAGACTCTCATGCTTTGTTAAAACTGGATCTTGCGTTAAAATCATACGTAAGGATCTTGTTCAGAATCAATGGGAGCAAATCTACTGACTAGTTTAGTGTACAAACTAAGAACCGTGTCCTACTACTTTTTACCATTCTCGACCCCACTGCCGCTTCAAACCTGTTATGATACTTTAAAGTCTTGTGGCGACATCTGTTGAATCTGTTCTAATGCTGAATTCAGTTCCGAGGAAACTGGGTTTGGTTTTGTCTTTTTTCACATGCTGCCAAAGAATACCACCTTTCGCTTTTTGGGCATAATAGCTTGACTCATCACCTTCCATCATTTGTAAGTCCAAATGGGTAGGGCCGCTCTGTAGGCTCTAGCAAGATCACGCTGTTCAGGTTTTTTTTATTAATTATAATTATTTTTATTTTTTAAAATGAGCCCGAAAAACTGTCGCCAACCCTAGTATACCATTCTGCTTTATTGGAGGTCCTAATGTAGGATACTCAATGCTTGGTAAAGCCTGTGTAAAAATAAAACCGGCACGAATCTTGGACAAACTAGACATTTAGGATTCCAGCAAAAACTGAATGGCTATTATTACAGCTTCGTTTCACTAACGAAAGTTTTTCTAGTTAAGCAAGGAATAATTCCAGAGAATATAAATATAAAAAAAATACATTTATAAAAATGGCTTCACTCTAATGATGAAGCGGTGCAGTTAGTGAATGCGCTGCTTTTAGCGATTAATTACGCAATGAGTAAACTACGGGATGACGCGAGAGAAAAAGACTAACAAAAGCGGGGAAGCAACTAGCTGGCAGCACAAGATCGCTATGAAAAGCAGAGAATGAGCCAGTTAGATTTTATTTAATAACACACTGAACAAACAGGCATGCAGCTTTTTTTACACATTTAAAGAAGTATGATCAAGCAAATAAAAAATATTATCTAGTAACAGGCAAACCGATCGAGATCATTGCCCCCACCCAAAATTCAGTGACTTTTATCATCCTCAGAAAAACAAAAGATGCAAGAAATCGCCGGTTATTGTTGTTGGTATGGAACTGTTGTCTAATTTTGTTTGCGCATAATATTGGCTGAATAAAAAATGAACAAAATCTATTATTCGCCAAAAGATATTGGAAAGAATAACGGCAAGCAAAAAGTCAAAGCCAAGCAGCGGGAGTTAGTGAACAAACAGCGAAGGAATGGTTATCATAAACAAGAGCGATCTGGCAAATTTATTTACTGCGCCAGACGAATAACAGAGACACACTTTGTGAACTCAATACCGAACGACAACCATCAAATGGACCTTCTATATTTAAACCCTCTGATACGAGTAGACGAAAAAGATTTAAGTACGCACTGCACAGTCTTTGACATATCTTCGAAGATACAAAGATGCGGAACCATTAACACAAAAGAGTGCTTCTGCAGTTGCTGTTGCCATACAGCTGATAACCAAACGAGGGCCCCTAACTTTCCCTCGCATGATTCAAGTCGATGATGGAAAAGAATTTTAAGAGGCCAAGTGAATCAATTATTGTTGAAACCATAAGTTACCATCAAAAAAGCATTCAGGATGTTCCACCATATCACAGGGCTTTTTTAGTTGAAAAACTTTAACAAACAGTTAGCCAGACAGACTTTTTTTCCTACCAGTATCACAGAGAGCTTATTGACAATATCCCTCGTAGACATAGAATGGGTTCTAGAAGACTGCCCTCAGTTTTGGCGCGCAATGATAATGAAGAAATTTAAAGGGCCTAAAACTAGTACAAGCAATCAAAAAGAAATACAATAAGTGTTGTTGAAGAGAGTCCTTCATCCAGCAAAGCTATTTAACCATTTGGTTTGAAAGATAAGGTACCTTTATTTCCCGGGGGAAGCAGAAGGGGACACTCGCATCAGGGCAAAGAGCCGATTCCAGATTGGAGTGTTTTTGATCCATATGAACTAAAAAGGAATTTAAAGATGATTCCGGCCCGTGTAATTATTTTTACGAGAAACTGACACAAAACCAAAACAACCAGCCTCCTCAAAGATCTTTTGTAAAGGAAGAACTGCCAATAATTCCCCCCTAGACACATTTCCGCTTTAATTAATTTTTAAAAATTTACATAAATATATTTTAAGGTTATAATGAAGCTCAGAAGGAAGCGCAGAACGAAAACCGGTATGATAAAGAAAGAGACCGCAGAATTGATACAGTCTTGGGGGGAATCAGTTGAAAAAAATTCTGCTATAAGGGGAAATAATTTTATACGAAGATTAATCAACCAGAAACCCCTTCTAGATCGCATAAAATCTAAAATCCCAAATTGGAAAAAGGATATTTGAATAATAGAAAAAATTTCAAGCACATCAAGCAAACATGAGAAAAGATTTAGATGAATTGATGATGCTATAATTAGTCTTGCGTTAATAAGAAGATGATTGAAAAATATAACCTCCCCCCCCCCCCTGTTTATGCGGTTCTATAATGTCCATATGCATATGAAAACTCTGGATTAACAAACACAACTTTTGTGTTGTTCTAATCTAATGACGTTCTTGTTACAACCGATGTGTTTGATCTCAATGAATGATTTAGATCGCAGTTTTTACGTTGTATCCCATGAAATATAAGTCTTATTGTCAACAATGCTTCTTTGAAGTTTGGCATGCGATATTTTGACTGGCACAAAACTGGCGAGTTATTCCTGTGGGCTTTTTTGATAGTTTTATCCTGCTCGAAATACTGTACTTTTTCGACCTTAACCCACAATACTCCTTGATCACCATTTCCAGATAATTCATCCTTCAGCTTTCCCTAAACCTCTTGTTATAATTGAATGTAACGGCAATCTTTAGGGATAAACCGGACGTGTCATAACCATCCACTCCTCCTTTAGCTACTTCTAATTCAATGTCCTTTAAGATGTCTGCAGTAGGATATCTAAAACAAAACCGGTCTGTAGCTGGTGTAAAGTACTCTGGACTCTGGATACGAGGGTTTAAAGTAGTCATAAAGAAATTCTAACATCAAAACTTTGATAATTCTATAACGGTAAACACAATAGTATTACAGGTTTGTCCAATTGACTTGCTTTTTGTTTGCATTAGTATGCCAAAAAGCTGATCATGAAATCTTCTGAAGTCCTGATAATTTGGTTTTGAAGTCACCTTAATTGCTCGTTCTCTTTGGGACCAATCTGACATCTTTGCGCTTGTGCCGGATTCTCCATAGTCTTTCCAAAACAGGCTGGTGTTCCATCAGCTTGAAAAAGTCTTTTTCTGAAGCATCTGTGGATTATTCTAAGATCAGTGTTCTTCATGATGTATGGTTTCATGAACTGTTCTTGATCGAGAAAGGCAATTAATACGATGAAACAGCTGTCAACTTCATACCATGTTTTAATAAAATTGTAGAAGTCTGTAATGACAGACTTAATTTTTTTTGGGTTTGCCTCGAAGATTAGGCAACAAGTTTAGGCGGTTCTGTTTTTACCATTCTTTAGGCTTTCTGCTGCTAATGGATAGTCATTAGCAGGTCATGGAGTTCATGAAGGATATTCTAAGTCAACTTCTAGATTGAAACCACGCTGTTGACCCGGCGTCAAACGCCCACTTCTTTAAATCCTTTTAATGTTGTTCGTACCTGTGTACACTTTAAAGTCAACGTAATGGAAGCGAATGCGCCATAGGCCCAAGCATACAGATTTTTCATCTTAAATACATGAGATAGTTAGACTTTTTACTTGGATCGATAATCATCTAGTATTTGTTTTGTTTGCTTTACAGTAATGAGGCGACGCCATACTAATTCCTTCACTCACACGCCAATTCCGTTTTCAATCAATCGGAATCATGGCCAAAATCAGGACAATAAATCAATCGGTTACTCCTCCAGTAAACTTTAAGAAAGCATCCCAACTCACCCGGGTGCAGAAATTAATGTGCGGGATCCAGGCTATAATTGTTTCATGGGCAGGTCTTCTATAATTTTCAAAGAAGTCCGCCAGCAATCATACATCGGCCATCAAGTATGGATCATGATAGGCTCCCATCGTTTTACACTTTAACTTCTGCCATGCTTCTTGACCATGCTGGTAATCAGAATCACTGATGTCCTTTCCTCTAAGACTAGAAAAGAACGCGCCTTTAGGTGGAAGTGTATCTTCGTCAAACCTTTCCCAACTGTTCATGTATTCATAAGGATAAACGCCCTTTCTAACGAGAGTGGGGTCAAAATATTCTCGTTATTGGGCAGGACTTTAAGGACATAGCCAGCGACTCTAATGAACCCATCATGTGCTGCATAGAGTCATAAAAAGACATGTTATTTAAAGTGAAACACATGTACTTTTCTGATGACTGTGCAATGCATGACACCCTGAAGGCATCGCCCACTGCTTTCATTATAAGATGAGAGTCGTAACCCCGCAAGTTGTGAAAGAAGATGGGCAGCTTCCACGTCTTTGGTTCAAACTTTAGTTGAAGATTGCATTTACTGTGCGCTGCTCCTCTGAACTTTCCACTAATGTGATCATGGTCTCTTACTTTCGAATTCGCTGCGTCTAAGGAGAGGTTTAAACCGGCGGCAACAAAGGCCGCCCCACAAATCCAACAGTGAGTGGCTAAGTCATACTGTTCTTGGTCTTCAGGCGTCATCATGATTTTAGATAAATTCAGATTATTAGAACAATCATTACGCACTTGCTGCATGCGCTGTAAAAATCTTCTAGCCGCATCTGGTCCTCTGTATAATTCTGGCCTTGAATGAGCGCCATCCGACCTAACAATAATGAAGGCAAATGAACAAATCTGATGATTACTCATTAAGACTGTTTTTCGAAGTTTTTGTGGCGCTGGCCCTTCATAAGGAACAATAAGCGACTCGAAGTCTGCGTAAACAACATATGGAGAATTTTGCATCCGTTTCCAGTTCTTAAAACTAACTTAGATCCGGGTGGGGGCGTAATTAGTTCTGTATTACAGTCAACTGGGCCGATACAATGTTTCTTATGTTCGCTTGCGGCTTGAGCAGATGGAATTCTTGTTAAACATTTTCTGCAGAATTCTTGTTTGTGCCCATCTTTTGAAGTATGCTGCATTAGTTTACTCATTGTTCGTATCAATGTGTAATGTGGCAGCCCCGCTGGTGAAAGCATCAGTAGTAAGTCAACATGATTTTTGTCTGGATCACCTATTGTTGGGCTGTTCTTAGACACTTTAATCGGTTGTAGATTTGTTTCCTCATCCCATGTGTAGATATTAACAGTTATTGGTTTGTTTTGTTCTTCAAACTGATCAATTTGATCTACACTAACAGGAAAGGATATTCCCCCTAAAGTTAAGATCATTAATGTAATCCCAATAGTTAGACACTCTCTCTGCGTTTTTGCGGACGTAATGCAGCCTTGCGAGAACACACCACATAAAACATTTGTTGTCTGTATTCTTTATGTTTAGAACTGCTCTTTTTGCAACTAATGCTGGTGGTAGTGGAATGTAAGACCTGCCTACAATCGGCGCATACTTAGACTGTTTTAATCTAATCTCTAAGACTTCGCCCTCTGACCAACCAGAGCCTCTCATTTTGGCTTCTTCAGCGGCCACATCAAACTGTGTAAGCAGTTCGTCTGCCCAACCGGTGTTAAGTCATTATGAGAAAGAATAGTCTGTTGTTTAGTCGAGACCCAGACTTCTAGATTTTCTTCATTTATTGTTATATAGTCGATTAAAACAGCTAACATTACTTTAACTGGTGGGTCTATTGTTAGTTTACCCGGAACTTGAGAAATAGCATGAGCAACACTTGCCCGTACGCTTGCTGGATCAATGACTTCTAAATCAATATCATTCAAAGCTTTTGACAAACGCTCTCCCTTAAGCATTGCTTCAAACAATTCGTCTGGACCTTCATATGTCTTATCCATGCTGAGTTTCTTTTCTAACTCAAAATATTTATTTAAATCAAAAAAATAATTAATCAATATCAACAGTCTTTTTGTGCTTGGACTCATAAACTAAAGTATAAACACCCTTTGGCATTGTTAATGTGAGCTGTTTAGAGCAGAGTTTAATGTTTCGTTTACTTTTTTTAAACATTCCTTTTTTATCTGCTCGGGTCTGGCTGTTGAGAAAAACTTGTCCTCGCCTTTCTTTGAAGATCAAACTTTTGTCTTTTGTAGTCATCAAAATCGGCCTGTAAACGACTAAATTCTTCATCCGTGATGTTTGAGTCAGCTAGTGCTTTATTATAATCAGCTTAAAGGAGCTAAGTTTAGCTGTTATTAGTTGAACCATAGCTGTGTGCTTTTGGAGTTTAGTTTTTTTTTTTTTGTGCAGCACACCTACGGCTAATGAACACAGGCCGAGAGCTAAAGACAAACCGCCTAGAGTAAAGCTGCGGGTGCGCCTACGCCTGATGCTAAAAGACCAACACTCGTTCCTGCTGATGCGGCGCTTATAGTCGATGCTCCAGTATTAACATAGGTAACAGCATTAAAGGCAGCAGAATACCTTCGTTTGGTTTTGCTGTATTTTGAAAGGTCCTGCTCTAGTTTTTGTTGCATTTGTGTAATGTTTGTTAATCTGAAGGTTTTTATGCCGGGGGGTTCTACTATCTTTTCTCTTGGCGACTCTGGCGCTGTAGGCACATTTGGATAAACTTGAACAGACATGCTTTTATAAAATGAAAAAATAATTTAGTATACTACATCTTTAAATCTGTTAGCTTCAATATTTAGCTGTGCATCATATAATAAAAACAAATGTACATTAAGCGGTTTAACAGCCTCTTTTTCTTTATCAATTTGAATGTTTATTATGTCTCTAACATCTCTCCCACTTCCATGCAACTGATTATCCTCTGTTGACCTTAGGTCAATCCATAAACCGTATTTTGATGTTAAATAATCATCAAGCCTAACACTGTGAAGGTGTAGATCTTTAGACGCAAGGTCTGCTGTTGGACTTCTACCCCTCCCACCCCCAAACAATTTTCTTATTTCGCCAAAATGATGATAAGGCCTAAGTCCGCTAGCATAGATTTGGTTAGGACTACCATCAATCGAACATTGTACTTTCGTTATTTTTGGATTAAAAAACTTTTCACTTGCTCTTGCGAATGGTTCTTCATCTTCGCACAGCAATAAAATACCTTTAAGCGATTTTACTGCGACACTAAGATTAAAATTCCATATAGCGTCTGCCCTGCTTTTAGGATATGTTGAATGATGACGCACGTTTTCGTAATATATTACTAATTGTGACTCATATTGTTGCCCAATCAGCCTTGCTAAATTAGAGTTGCTAACAACATCAAACTCTAACGAGATGTCAGAAATGCTGTACTTTGCTTCGGTGTCTGATGATCTGATAACACGTTTGTAGTCATTAAAAGTTAGTTCGTATGACAATCTGTCTTTAATGCCCTTGAAGGTATGGGGCATGCGCTTTTAACAACTCAAAATCTAAAGGAATGGAAAAGCGATTTCCAAACGCATAACTTACAGCTAAAGCCTTTTTGCTGCCTTTAGCACCTGAGGCAAGTTCGGCGCCTATTCTAAGTTTTAGTGCTTCTTCATTACCAATTCCTTGAAACGCAAGATCTTCCCTTTCATTCGCGGTTAGCCATAAATCAGAATAGGTTAAAAATATGTCTGCATTGTTTAAAGAAAATACTTCTTTCCCCTCAAGTTTTATAGAAATTTTCTTAACGATTGCCCGCCCCAGATTCTGAACAACTGTTCTGGTTGGGTCTGTTGTTGAAGCGAGTTCTATTTTGAAAGTAAGCCGTGCAGAGCCTGGCACAATCAAATCATCCGCTCCTAGGTCTGGAAATTTAACAGTAAGAATTTGATCCGCATCAATAGTAGATGGATTATTTGGAACAGTAATATTCCGTTTATTTCCCTTCACGCCGCGGGTTCTTTCAGTTTTCTATGCGGGTCAAGAATCAAGCCATATACTTGTGACATTTTTATAAAACAAAATAAAAAGTTAATTATTTAAAAACATGGCGGGAATTGGAGGTGAAGATTATGATATTGATCCTGTAGACGCCAACATGGATGAAAGGACTCCTTTAACACAGCATCGCTCGGAGATCTCATTGGAGGATGAAATAGCTGAAGGGGAGCAAAGGCGTGAATTAACAGAAAGTAAAGTCAGATCATTATACCAAAGTTTAAGACAAAAACCTCCCGAAACTATATACCCTGATGATTTTGAACTAAAAGATAACCATTTGTATTTTAGAAACGACAAAGGAGAACGTGTTCCGCTTACGTATAAACTAAACTCATCAAAGTTTGTAAGCATGGGTACAATTATTCAAAAGCTTAGTGCGAGCGAGCGGGATCGCCTTGGCTTTACTGAACCAAAACAAAAATTAAAGAGGAAAGCAGTTGCTACCCTTCAAAACATGCAACAAGAACTCCCAACAGTTCCACCCCAAAACATAGAACTACAAGAATTAATTCCAATAGCAGACAAAACAACAAATGTAATAGAAGAAGCAGAAACCAGTTTTCAGAAGAAACAGCATTAAAAACAATTAATGATCCCCCAATACCCCCGCAAGAATTAGAGGCTATTAATCGGAATGTAAGAAAAATTAGAGGTGAATTAACAGACAATTTAGCAAGACTGACTGAACTAGATGAGCATATAAAAAGAGAAAAAGAAAAACTCGCTGAGGCTGACGACGCCAACTTAGGGCGTGATGATAAAGAAAGAATAGAACAAAGACTAAAAAATCTTGAAAAAGAAAGAGCAAAAATACTAAAAGCGGCGTCTACTAACCGAGACCAATTACGAGCTGAAGTGATCAGAATAAGAGAAACTATCGAAAAAATTTTATATGAAGACACAACGCTAGCAGAACGAATAAGAACATTGTTTAGAGAACAAGGCGTTACATTAGCGAGCGTTATAACGGCCTTAGGTTTTGCAATAAGTACACTGGTGATGGCTATTACAGGCGGTGGTGGGGGGCAAAGTTCAGTGCCTCCATCGCCATCGTCTGATAAATCATGGGTAAAAAAACAGCTTGATCATCTTGCGAGTTTATTAAAAAAAATTAGCCGGGAAAGCTATAGACTCTTTGCCAGGTATATTAGGGAGTGTTATTAGCTGGCTTTTGTCTACTGCAAGCAAAGTAGTTGGCTTTATGGCTGAGCACTTATGGGCATTAGTTCTCTTAATAGTTGGGTTACTATTCAGTAAGATAAAGACCAAGTAATCCTAGGACAGTTAATCCAACAACAAGCGCTGTCTTTTCATATTCATGGTCATCGCGAACAAAGTCCACGTCTTCAACAGTCTTTGGGCTTTGAACCTCAGGATTGGATGACTTAATCTTGGGTGTTTTTTTATTGTTTGTACTATTACTGGCCCAGAATTTATATCGTTTTTCCCAACCTTCTGTTCATTACCTGCTACAAGGATTTCATTGTTGTAGTTTATTATTACGCCTATCTGGAGTCTGAGGTCAGAAGGCAGCATGTATAAACCAGTGCCAACAGCAAAGTCTACTTTCGATCTTGCGTATTGTAAAACATTTTGGTACCTTTTTATACTTGAAGGTAAATCAACTGTAGAATTAATGGCGTCCTCTAAATTTGCTAAGTATTGTTTTTGTGCATCAAGGCCAGTAGAAGAATCAGTTATGCTCGATCTCGCTTGTGCTTGCGCACCTAGCAAACACCAAACGTAAGTACGAATAGAGTCGTTTATTCGTTCTATTCCCGCTTTAGTTAGGCCCTCAGATATGTCTAAAAAAAATGTTGTCCATGCTGTTTTATGCTCTTGCTCTATGGACCCGAGGTGAACACCTGTGCCTGAAGAGAAAGGAGGATTCCAGTCATAGTTATACTTTCTGTGCACGCCCCACAAATAAGGGGTGCCTAAGCCATGATTAAGATCTGACTTTTGTCTAAAGTCTGTCTTAACATTAATATTGAATTCGTTACAGATCCTTTCAAAAGCCTTCATGTCTATTCTGTTGCTGAATGGATTAAACGGTTTGTCATTTGGCAATGGCGCTTGCAGTTCAGTCAAAATACGTCTGAAGGTGTAATAGAAATGAAATCTATACACTGACCTCACCAAAGGATCGGGATGATTTAAGTGATCAGCATACGACACTCCACACCCAGTTGATGCACAAAACACGGCAAAGTTTAACTGGTTCTGATAAAACTGCATCGGGTGACTGAACCACACTTTTGCGATGTAGTCTTTTTTAATAGGGGGGTTAAGATATTTGCTTAATGGAGTACTCACCTTTTTATGAAAAGTGACAGTCTGGGTCACAGCAATGTCAAGAGTATCAGTTGCTATATTTTTAGGATTGTAGTGCGGCCCAACAGAATATTTTGCATCTTTAGTATATTTGAACGCACTCATTTTATTTTGTTTAAAAAAATGTTTGTAACAATAACAACTCAAGACAGTCCTACAGATTTAAAACATGCTGTTGAGAACGATTGCGGAACCAAAATGGTCGCGCTCCATGAAATATTCTACAAAGTTGGATGGTTTAATATAAGCAAAACCAAGAAGTATAATAAGATTACAAAATATGAAAGGAGAACAAACGACGTTAAACAGTTAACAATACCTGATGGTTATTACGGGTTTTGCTCACTAACAGAAGCAATGAGTAAGTTAGACATTACTCTTAAACTTAACAATGCAAATCTAAAAACAATATTAACATTCAAACCTGAAGAAGCAAAATACGATTTTGATAGAGAGCTAGCTAAAATGCTAGGCTTTACAACTAGCAATCTACCCACTCATAGTTTTAGTGTTTCGCCAGATGAAACTACGTTTGAGGGGGAAAGTCCGCTCAATCTTGAAGTACATTCATTACTCTATGTTCATTTAAATGAGCTGAGCACTGATGAAAACTTATATGATGGAAGGCCCTCAAATGTTTTAAGAGCTCTTCCGTCAGGGAAAGCTGCATATTGCGATTATGAAATTATACAATTCCCTAATTTACAGTTTAAAAGATTAGTTTGTGGGAGGGTCGGATCATTTAATATAAAAATCACAGACAAAACGGGAAAGACGTAAAATGTGATAACCTACACATTGTTTTGGAAATAAAATAATAAGTTGTACTAAAAAATGTCGCGCGGGCCAGATGAATCCGGAGTTACATTAGCGCCTGTGAGGTGTATAACTTTTAGAATTAAAAGACCTTGCAGACGTTGCAGACTTTGAACAGAATGGTGAGATAGGCACTTTGTATGGGTTTGAGTACACTAAAGATGGTGATTATAAACGCAAAGAGGTTGGCGACAACAAAAAGTTTCCTAAACTAGAACAACTGCGCAATCTAGAAGCAAATAATGTGGCCAGTATGATATAAAATAGTTCGAAAACCTGACCTCAAATGGCATTTAGAACCATATTTAGAATGGGAAATAAAATTTGAATTCATAAGCCCATTTACATTTTTTAGCCGCCAAAAAAGTTTCAGAAAAGCATTCAACTCTGGCCCTTTACATGTAAGTCTTATGCCAGATGACAATAGTCGGAAAGAGATTGAAATAAAGCCGTATGGGAATAAACAGTACAATCCTCCACAGAAGAGAAACGGTTTTAAAAGATGCTTCTACAAGATTACAATTCATTCCACAAATGAAATTAGGTGATGCGTTCACAATGATATTTGAAATTTCTGTCTTAAAAGATGTGAAGAGGGATGGGGTTGTGGGCGTTAGTGACGTCCTTCTAAAAGGAATTCTAATTAGCTGGCAAAACTTAGACGTTGAAAAACTTAAAGTTACCGTCGTCATTCTTTACAATGGTGAGGATATTAAGGTCATAACAACAAGCAACAAAATCAATATTAGTCTAAATAGAAATAATCTTACAGAACTGAATTGGATTAATCTTACACATTTAGACCTTATAGGATTTTATTATACTGAACAAGTTTTAACAGAGAGCATGATAAAAACAATAACTGGATTAGATTAAGTTCTGTTATAAAACTATGGAGCAGTTCAACTTTATACCAAAAACCCCTCATTGTTCATTAATTTGTGGACAAACTGGTTGTGGAAAAACAATATTTATCCTTGACCTGTTACAAACAGTTTATCGTTATAATTTTGATCATATTGTGATTTTCTGCCCAACACTTAAATGGAACAAAGCATATCATGATAGAAGGTTTATATGGACTGATGATAACATATTTTAGTTAATCCTAGCAATAAACTGAGTGAGTGTCTAGAACGCTTTTTTATATTGTTTGAAGGAACGCAGACACTATTTATTATAGATGACTGTCAGCAGAAAGAGACATAGTTAAAAAGAGAAACACTTTGTCGAAACTAGCTTTCAGCGGAAGACATGCTGGGATAAGTGTGTGGATTTTATGTCAGAAATATAACTCGGTTTTAAAGACTTTAGAGAACAGTTAAAGACTGTAGTTTTATTTCACATGAAAGACAGAGATGCATTGATGAATGTTTGCGTGAAAATGATGTTATTGAAAATGATCAGGAAAAACATAGGATTAAGCAAAAC
>CM031602.1:2845149-2847649 GCA_018398815.1 Conus ventricosus
TTTAAGGCTGTTATGAGCTGCATCCTGTAGTCTAATTTACCTCTGTTCAGGAGCAGTTATGTCCCTTGATATCTTAATGGAGTGTCCTGTGCATGCCTGTACCCATCGTCAACACAGCGCAGGCCTCCAAGGGTGGTACAGGACTGCTCTAAAGGCAGGTGAAGACAGTGCTTCTCTGGGTTCTCCCCAGCACCTTCGGGTGTTTCTTTTTCTTCTTTGCCTTGACTAGGCTGACCCTGGAGAAAGGTCCAGTGACGGTGAGGAAAGACTCGCTGACCACAGGGAAAGTCCTGTTGACAGTGGGAAAGACTACAACTTTGGATTCTCTCTTGAGGGCACATAAGACCGTATGGCGAAAGCTTGGCTGTGTCTGGAGTGGCACTGTCTTCATCTGTCCGTGGGCAGGGGTGGTTGGGTCTGTGGGGTGTGCTCGGCAGCTGGAGGGTGGTGTTTTTCGCCGGTGGGCTCTGCAGTCATGAAATATGGGCTGGTACACCCATGGGGATGCTACTTTAAGGCTGTTATGAGCTGCATCCTGTAGTCTAATTTACCTCTGTTCAGGAGCAGTTATGTCCCTTGATATCTTAATGGAGTGTCCTGTGCATGCCTGTACCCATCGTCAACACAGCGCAGGCCTCCAAGGGTGGTACAGGACTGCTCTAAAGGCAGGTGAAGACAGTGCTTCTCTGGGTCCTCCCAGCACCTTCGGGTGTTTCTTTTTCTTCTTTGCCTTAACTAGGCTGACCCTGGAGAAAGGTCCAGTGACGGTGAGGAAAGACTCGCTGACCACAGGGAAAGTCCTGTTGACAGTGGGAAAGACTACAACTTTGGATTCTCTCTTGAGGGCACATAAGACCGTATGGCGAAAGCTTGGCTGTGTCTGGAGTGGCACTGTCTTCATCTGTCCGTGGGCAGGGGTGGTTGGGTCTGTGGGGTGTGCTCGGCAGCTGGAGGGTGGTGTTTTTCGCCGGTGGGCTCTGCAGTCATGAAATATGGGCTGGTACACCCATGGGGATGCCACTTTAAGGCTGTTATGAGCTGCATCCTGTAGTCTAAATTACCTCTGTTCAGGAGCAGTTATGTCCCTTGATATCTTAATGGAGTGTCCTGTGCATGCCTGTACCCATCGTCAACACAGCGCAGGCCTCCAAGGGTGGTACAGGACTGCTCTAAAGGCAGGTGAAGACAGTGCTTCTCTGGGTCCTCCCCAGCACCTTCGGGTGTTTCTTTTTCTTCTATAAGAAAACCTTCTGTGTTATCATTGTTCAGCATAGTTTGCACCACTACGGTCTTAACATAAACGATGAAGTTCTGCATATTGTTCATGATTTTGAGGATGAGTTTCACAGATGCTAGCAAGTAAGAAGACAATAGAAAAGAGTCTGACTGAACGCATATCTCATGTGCTCCTAGGGCTTCGCAGTCACTGCCTAGAACAGAAGACAGCTGGAAAGAGTAGTTGGGAGGGAAGGAAGGAGTGCTGTGACTGAACTCATCTCTAGTCCTCCGTAAATACTACTTTGGAAAGAAAGGTTAGGGATAGGCCACTGGTGAAATGTTCTGTAACTGAACTTATCTCTGTTCCGCTCTAAAGATTTAATAGTGACTATTTTAACCCCCCCCCCCCCCTCCCCTCCAAAAAACAGGTAGGAAAGAGGAGAAGAGAGTACACTGTGATTGAATCTTTCTCTAAACTGCTCTTGCACCTCCGTAGCCAGTATTAGCAACCCAGACGGTAGGAGAGCGGAAAGTTATGATCAATGCATTCATACTTAGTCTGCTATTGGAAACTTCGTGGAAACAATTTCCGTGACTTGGACAGCAGGAACGAGTAGAGGAAATCAGTCCAGCGAACTTCTCTTTGAGCTTCGCAGAAATGACAGAGGGCAGGAAAATGCATAAAAAGCGGGTGAAAAGTACCTCATTGAACTCTGCTCTTTTCTTCTGTACTGATATAAGGAAAGGAACGGTAAGAAAGACTTGGGGGGGGGGGGGGGGAGGATATTGTGAGTGACATCATCTCTAGTTTGCTGAAAGCGCATTGTAAGAAATATTCCAGAAAGAGAAAAAAAAAATCGGGAAATCAGTCTGGCTGATCCATTTCTGATCTGCTAGGTGGACTTCGTGGTAATTACTTTCGGAAAGGAAACGATGGGCAGAGAGTACGGGAATGCCACCTCTGGTCTGACTTTCGTGTGGCGAAGTAATCATTACGGAAGCAAGAAAGTACGAGGGGGGGGGGGGGATATACTGGGTGAACTTCTCTTCAGCCATGGGCCTGGTAGTAATTTTTCAGGAGTTAAAGTATAGTGCCTGGAGGGACATTCTGTGGTCTGTTCCTAGCACCACTCATCATGTCGTGGTCCATGACCAGCCAGATTACCGGTGTCGTATAATATCTGGGAACCGTGATATCTGGGAACGCGATCCCAGATTTCCTGAACTTCCAATCGTGAAATCTGTGAACTTTGTGAAAATCATGCCAAGAAATTAATGAAAA
>CM031602.1:2850149-2852649 GCA_018398815.1 Conus ventricosus
TACTCATAAAAGCACTAATGAGATGGGGGATGGTAAAACAAAAGGAAACTTACAAGCAAACAAACAAACAAAAACTACACAGAGAGAGAGAGGTCAGAGGGTGGGGAAGAGAGAATGGTAGGTTGGGGGAGGAGAAAAGGGATGGTAGACAGAGTGGGAGTGGGGATGGGCTATTTTAACGGAGTAGGTTTTATGTTTAGACGATTTATTCAAAGTATGGTTCACAGAAGACTTAGCGAGTGGACGCTAATCATTGTAATCGAGTAATTTAACTACTGAGACATAAAATGTTTATGCAAATGTTCCTTGAAAAGTTTTAAAGTATTCATGTTTTGTAGATTCGGTGGAAGTGAGTTCCAGACATATGGTCCAGAGTAAGCTAGGCTTGTTTTGTATAGATCAATGCGTGGGTAGGGAAGAAGGAATTTCGTCGAGCCAGAAAAGCTGTTCGATCTTGTAAAAAGGGCATTGATATAACATGGCATAGTATCTGTCAAGATTGTAAACATAAATGATGCCTTGTTGAATTCCAATTGCCTATTCAGAGGAAGTATGTTCAGCGCTTTTAGTTTTTCGTCTGAGAGGAGAGAGAGAGAAGGGAGGGAAGGAGGGAGAGGGAGAGAAAGCGAGAGAGGGAGGGGAGAGAGAGAGACAGACAGACATAGGGAAGGACAGACAGACTGACAGACAGAGACGTGGAGAGAGAGAGAGACAGAGAAAAGAGAGAGAGAGAGAGAGGGGGGAGAGGGGGGGAGAGAAAAGAGAGAGAGAGAGAGACAAAAGGAGAGAGAGAGGAGAGAGAGAGAGAGAGAGAGAGAGAGAGAGTGAGAGAGAGAGAGAGATGAGAGAGAGAGAGAGAGAGAGAAAGAAGGAGGTTGGCGGAGAGGGAGAAAAAGATGAAATGATGATGACAATGTTGATGAGCTTTATTTCCAAAGATAACAGATAAGCAAGTATATGGTTTTGTCTCGTTGGCTCTTGTCACGGAAAAAAATAAGCGTCGAGGGCCAAACTAAACCAAAAGGGGAGAGAGAGAGAGAGAGAGAGAGAAGAGAGAGAGAGAGAGAGAGAGAGAGAGAGGGGAGAGAGAAGGGAGAGAGGAGAGAGAGAGAGAGAGGAGAGTAGAGACAGACAGACAGACAGACAGAGCGACAGACAGACAGGGACAGGATCAGAGAGAAAGACGGGACAGTATCAGAAACAGACAGACAGACAGACAGACAGACAGACGGACAGACGGATGGACGGACGGACGGACGCTCAGACAGACAGAAAGAATTGGAGAGAGAAGACAAACAGAGACAGACAGACAAACAGACAGACGGGCAGACAGACAGACTACAGACAGACAGACTGAGAGAGAGAGACAGAGACAGAGAGAAGAGAGGACAGCATGAGAGTCACAATGGGGAGAGACAGAAACCTCAAGTTCAAGATTCCTGTGTTTTATTCTCTAGTGCCATTCTCCCTTAGGAAGGGGATATTTATTACGACTGAAGCGACGCTGACATGGCCTTCATAATATTATATAAATGTTTCGGTTTGGAGTTGTTTTATGGAAATGAATGTAACTATCTAACAGTACTTTTATGTGATGACGGGGAGAGAGAGAGAGAGAGGAGAGAGGAGAGGAGAGAGAGAGAGAGATGAGAGAGAGAGAGAGAGAGGAGGAGAGAGACCGGAGAGAGAGAGAGAGAGAGAGGAGAGAGAGCGAGAGAGAGAGAGAGAGAGAGAGAGAGAGTGCCTGTGCATATCTGTGTGTCTTTGTACATGCTGGCGTTTCTGGTGTGTGCTATACTATGTGTGTCCCTTTAAAGAAGGGGGGTATCTGTTCTCAAGCACAAGAGGCTTACGACTCGATGCAACGATCAACAGAATTCGTCGTGTAAAGCTAATATGTGGCCTGCAAGACACTTTCCAAAAACAGAGAGACGAAATGAACACACACACACACACCACAACACACCACACACACACACACACACACACAAAACATGCGCGCGCGCGCGCGCGCGCAACACAACACACACACACACACACACACACACACACACACACACACACTGGGCACGCAAATACACACAACACACACACACACACAAAACACACCAAAACACACACACACACACAACACACACGCACGCACACACACATAGCACACTTACATACTTACAATCACACACACATAGCACACTCACGTACTTACAATCACACACACACACACACACACAACACACACAACACCCCACACACACACTCTCTCTCTCTCTCTCTCTCTCTCTCTCTCTCTCTCTCTCTCTCTCTCTCTCTCTCTCTTCTCTCCATAAACACCACGCCACAACGAAGCAGATGTACGCTACAGGGAAAAATCGAAGCCAGAAATGTCGAAGGCAGGAACCCCAAATCGTCCATCAAAGCCACATTGATTTCTGACGGGGGAGGGAGAGGGCTCAGGGAGGAGAGGAGGGAAACACGAGGACAAGTTTAAGGCTTCAACCTA
>CM031602.1:2855149-2857649 GCA_018398815.1 Conus ventricosus
CAACTAACGTGATCGCCGACAGGTACTCTGAACAGCTTGTAAGGAATTCAATGATAGGAATAGAAGTGGATGGAGAAAACACAGACAGAAACAGCAAGAAGTCGAGGTATTGTCTGCATTACGATTGATAATGAAGAAATATGTTGACCTCGGGACTACCCTAAATGATCATAATTGATAAACTAAGGTTTTCAGACAAAGTTTCTTTTGTGGGCATAGTTTCAACGTTTCATCACTTCAGTATGACGAAACCCCCCTCTTACACGAACAGATCATTTTTCAACGACATTTTACTGATTGTGACAGAATTTGATATTCTTATCGTTTTGCAAAAATATTTACATTCTTGTGAAGAACCAGAGCAGATCTGCCATCAGTAAGGCTAGAAGGACATGTCCAGGCGCCGACCTTAGCGGTCACCACGACCTTGTCATGACGAACGTTTAAAGATGGCTGAGGAACACCAAGAGAGTGAAAAACAGCCATCTCAAATTCCGCTTTGACAAGCTGAAAGATCCTGACATCGCTGCGCAATTCCAAAGGGATATAGGAAGAAAATCCCCCCCCCCCCCTCCAGCACCACTGCTAGGAGAAGCCCTTGAAGCCCTCAACAACAACGCCCATCAAAGGAGGACGGAAACAGCAACAGAAGTACTACAAAGAAATCCGATCAACATCGAAGCCTTGGATCACATGCAACACTTTGTAGATGTGTGATACTAGAAGAGCTTGAAACCTTTCTAGAAGAGTGAGAGGGGGGGGGGGGGGGGGGGCAGCGTCGTAAACAAGAGAACTAATTAAACAAAAATGAAGAATGAAAAGAAAGCTGAATCGAACAACAGCGTGAGGTCATTGAGAAAACCCTAGACAACATGACACAAAGGAAGCCCTTAAGATTGTTTAAAAAAACAACAACAAAACTTGACCGAACTCAGGCAAAGTAAATACAGCGCCATCTACGACAAAGACAGTAACGATCTCAAACAGAAGATGTAGAAAAAGGCGGACTAACCATGCTCCGTACTCTGAAAAAAGAGCAAAGGGGATTAGTGTGTGCAAACAGTACAGGAACTTAGGAGGGTGGCTGTCCAATACTCCGCGGAGAAGTCGTAGCAGCATAGGAATCGCTAAAATATTGGAAGACTTCTCGCATTGACAAAACCCTCAATTAAAGAACTCTGTAACATGGCAGAGAGGCAGTATTTGATAACCCTACTATCATGATCATCAAAATCTGGCACACTGGCGGGTAGCCAACGCCATGGACTCAGCTACTGTTCGTCACCCTTCCCCTGAAAGGGAGTATTCAACGCCACCAGCACTACTGCACTACCAGTTTGATCACGATGCAGCACAGGAATGCTCAAAATGATTCTGAATAGACTACAACAGCAAGTAAGCATCATTGATGCTGGGAAAACAGACCTGGTTCCGCAGAAGGAAGACGTGCCGTCAACCAGCTCTTTAATCTGCGACATCCAAAGAGAATTCTACCACGTCTTTATAGACCTTAATACGGCGCTCGACAGAGTCTGGTAAAGGACGTTATGAGTCACGACAGAGAAGTGTAAAATCGGGCATTAGTTAATCAACACCATCCTCCAGCTTCACGCCAAGGCAGCCAGTGCAGCACTCCTTGGACAGTGGTCTCGTACATCAGTAGGACACTTGAAAATCATGTCAGCACAGTCAGCGTGAGAGGAAGACCCATCACGAACATTAGCTTTGCAGATGACATCTATGGACTGTTGGCTGTGAACATGACATTTGTGGCCTGTTGGCTGTGAACAGAATTCGCGACGCATATTAAAAGGCTAAAAGACGGAGTTGATGGGCAGCCACAACATCCCCATAAGGATATGATTCAAGTCATTCGAGGAGCTCAAAAAAAAAAGGACAAGACATACCATACTGTAAACCGACTACAATCAACAATATAAGCTATAAACTTGTTGCTCTTTCGATGGATACAATCCTATGCTATCATTTGGAATAAAGTTTTGTTTATACCTACATCCTCATAAATGCTGATATGATTATCTATAGACAGAAGCTAGGAACTGTTCAACGGCTCTTTGACCAGAAATCCATTATCAGCAGTGAGGGATCTGAACCAGAAACCCTCTCAGGGGGAGCAAAGAGAAGATGAGCACTGACCAAACCAAAACCTGTGTGGCAGAACCGTGACATGGCCATGCCACACAGGACCAGGCTCCCGGCTGTACTGATGTAGTCCATCTCCTCTGTGCACGCTGGACACTGACCCTCGCCACTGATATGGTCAGAACCCAAACCGAGGAAATGAGGTGTCGCCACTAGAACCCAAACCGAGGAAATGAGGTGTCGCCACAAGATGCTAACCATCAGTTACATGATCACATCACGAATGAACAAGTGCGTCAACCATCAACCAGTACATCAGACCCTATGAAGATCTACTGACATCAGTTTAGAACAGAAACTTACTTCTGTATGGCCATGTCACAAGATCCAATGACCT
>CM031602.1:2860149-2865149 GCA_018398815.1 Conus ventricosus
GAGTGTCTCAAAGCTAAGCCGAAGTGCACGTGCACATCGACCCAGACGGCAATGTGTGCCAAGCGTTCTTGCGTCATCTGTCACTGTCACGGCACAATCACATTTCTGCAATCAGCAAAGCAGTCAGGTCTGCTGATAACGAAATCCTTTATACAGGAAAACCCCGCTTTTCACAAAGCTGCCCGCACTGGCACACACGAACGCGCGCGCGCGTGCGCTCGTGCGCGCATATCTCCTGAGCCCATCCTTCTTAGACCCTCACGCCCACACACTCCCCTCTCCTTTTTTTTCATCCGCCTCCCTGCTGCTCGTCTCGCGGGGTACACGTCCACACACACACACACACACACACACGTGTGCACGTAAAAACATGCGCACAATCATACACACGAGACCACGCTTAGGCAATATGAAGAGGGCAGAGAGCCACAGAAAAGAGCACACAATTCACACACACACACACACACACATACACACACACACACACACACACACACACACATACGAGTCAAAGAACACAAAAGGAGGGAGGAAGGGGAGGTTGAGGGAAAATGGGGTACAGAGTGCAGAGTAGGGGGGGGGGGAGGGGGAGTGGGGAGGGGGCCCGAGGGAGAGCAGTGGGCAAGAGTTCATAGCGCGTGGCGTGAAAGACTCCACTTGCACCACGCAATTTGTCTTCAGCACAGTGCCGGATGAAGAGGCTGTATCGATTAGTCACTGGATACCTTGGTTAGCTCCTAGACTATTGTCTTCATCCTCCCCTCTCCCCCTCCCCCATCCTCCCCTTCCCCCAACCCCTTCTTCTTCACTTCCCCCCCCCCCCCCCCCCCCCCCCTGCCCACAACATTCCCACTCTGATTCCTGTTGTTGCTTTTGTTATGTAGCAACTTCCGATTCGTCGACCTTCGCCCCGGAAAAAAAAGGCAGTATGGATGAGTCTGGCACAGCATCAGGAAAAAAAGGCAGTATGGATGAGTCTGGGACAGCATCAGGAAAAAAAGACAGTATGGATGAGTCTGGGACAGCATCAGGAAAAAAAGGCAGTATGGATGAGTCTGGGACAGCATCAGGAAAAAAGGCAGTATGGATGAGTCTGGCACAGCATCAGTTGAAAATGCGCTGTAGGATTTTAACAGAAAACGCTCTCTCTCTCTCTCTCTCTCTCTCTCTCTCTCTCTCTCTCTCTCTCTCCTCTCTCTCTCTCTCTCTCTCTCTCTCTCTCTCTCCTGCGCAGGGGTTAGTCGCAAGGGAATTGTCAACATGTACTAACTGGCTGAAAAATATATGACTCCTTTAATGTATCATCTCACACAATACAAGCACATTGATCTCCGTTCGACTTTAACTGTCCGTAAGCCTGGAAGGAAACCATGGTGTGTGTGGTGTGTGTGTGTGTGTGTGTGTGTGTGTGTGTGTGTGTGTGTGGTGTGTGTGCGTGTGCGCGCGCGCGTGTGTGTGTATATATATATATATATATGTGTGTGTGTGTGTGTGTGTGTGTGTGTGTGTGTGTGTGTGTGTGTGGCGCGCGCGCGCGTGTGTGTGTGTGTGCGCGCGCGCGCGCGTGTGGTGTGTGTGTGTGTATGTTATAAGAGGTTACTCTCAGTTGAGTCACTGAACATACAATTTACAGTCGTACCATTGTAAATCATTGAACGCGGAGCGAAAGCCTCCCCGAGGCAGCTGCCCATGACCCGTCGCTGCTGGTGCTGCCAGTGATGCTGCTGGGGGCCTGGGTGGTCTCGTGAATAAAACATCATTCTCTTGATGTAAGAGTCCTAGGTTTAATCCCTGCACAGACAGCCAGACTAGACCAGAACTTTGTTTTTCTTACGGTCAAAATCTGCAGCGCTCTAACTCCATTCAAGTACTCAACACTGAGGGTCCATGCGCGAACACATACATGACTGAAACAACAAGGACAGCAACGACAAAGAGCAAACAAGCAATAACAATGATACAAACCTGCACGCACATCAAATCCCATTGTGTCTTTCGGTGAAGTGTATGCTCAGGCCATCGTGTGCCTGTGGTATGAACTGGAGACATGCACACGAACGTACTTGCGTACGCGCGCGCGCGCGCGAACGCACGCACGCACACACACACACACACACACACACACACACACACACACACACACACACACACACACACACTCGTACGCACATACGTACGCACGCATGGAACACACACACACACACACACACACACACACACACACACACACACACACACACACACACATACGCAGATTTACATACGCACGAGCGCGTACACGTACACAGAAAAGCACACAAACACATACGTACCAAGACACACAACAACAACAGCAACAACAACAATAACAACAACAATAACAGCAACAATAATAATAACAACAACAACATCATCAACAACAGCAACAACAACAATAACAACAACAATAACAACAACAACAATAATAATAACAACAACAACATCATCAACAACAGCAACAACTAAATAACAATAACAACAACAACAAAACACATACAAGCCCACGCTTACACAAGACTGGTGGCATGTTCAGACATGCTGGAATCCGAAAGCAGCTATTTTAATGGTGGGATTACATGACAGTCACGTACCCAAAACACTCACTAGCGGTGAACCCTGGAGAAGAAGAAGAAGAAGAAGAAGAAGAAGAAGAAAGAAGAAGAGGAGGAGGAGGAGGAGAAAAGAGGAGGAAGAGGAAGAGAAGGAGAAAACTGAAAGAAAGGATGAAGAAGAAAAAGGAGGAGGAGGAGGAGGAGGAGGAGGAGGAGAAGGAGGAAACTGAAAGAAAGTAGGATGAAGAAGAAGAAAAAGGAGGAGGAGGAGGAGGAGAAGGAGGAAACTGAAAGAAAGGATGAAGAAGAAAAAGGAGGAGGAGGAGGAGGAGGAGGAGGAGGAGGAGGAGGAGGAGGAGGAGAGGAGAAGGAGGAAACTGAAAGAAAGGATGAAGAAGAAAAAGGAGGAGGAGGAGGAGGAGAAGGAGGAAACTGAAAGAAAGGATGAAGAAGAAAAAGGAGGAGGAGGGGAGAAGGAGGAAACTGAAAGAAAGGATGAAGAAGAAAAAGGAGGAGGAGGAGGAGGAGGAGGAGGAGGAGGAGGAGGAGGAGGAGGAGGAGGAGAAGGAGGAAACTGAAAGAAAGGATGAAGAAGAAAAAGGAGGAGGAGGGAGGAGGAGGAGGAGGAGGAGGAGGAGGAGGAGGAGGAGGAAACTGAAAGAAAGTAGGATGAAGAAGAAGAAAAAGGAGGAGGAGGAGGAGGAGGAGGAGGAGGAGGAGACGGAGGAGACGGAGGAGGAGACGAAGAAGAAGGAAGAAGTAGAAGAAGAAGAAGAGCAAGAAAAAGCTGTTGTTATTGTTGCTCTTGTCATTGTTGTTTCAAACATCTCAAGACCAACCTTTCACAACACTCTAAATTCCTGTGCTTTTTGTTTCCCTCTTTCTCTGAAGGAAAACCTTCATGTGTCGCAGGGGAAACCTTCAAACGTGTCTCCCGTTCCTCAGCAAGACCCGTTGTCCTTGGGATAAGGTGAACACTCTCCACTGGGAATGCTGCCCTTCCCCTTGCCTGTCTTTCCCAGTGCGTGGCAAAACCCTCCAGGGTGCATCCATTCCCTCTCCGTGTTGCTTGCAGTCAAACCGGTACGTGGCCACAGTGCCTGTTCTCCGTAGTACAAGGTCAAAACAACATGAAGGATGAGTTCTCTTTCCCTTGTCTGTTCTATTTGTTACATGGTAAAAAAAAATCTATATGAGTGATTTTCGCTTCCCCGTGCCTGTTTTTTTTTCTGATTCAATCAAAAACAAAAACAAAAAACCCTCAAATGTGAGTTCCCTCTCCTTCTCCCTCCGCCAATCCCCCACCCATCCCGCCTGTTCTCCATGCAAAAAAGTAAAGACCCTGAAGTGTAAGTTCTCTTTGCCCCGACATTATGTAAAAACCCTAAACTGTGAATCAGCCACCGCCATTTCTCATCTGCATCCCATGACAGAGGGCTACAGTACCTCTATGGTTAATGGCTTAATCCTTCCCTATGCGTGTTGTCTCTGGTACCCGGCAAAAACGCCCACCAGTTCCTGTATTCTTCGTGTCCACTTTAGTACAGGAAAACCCTCCAGCGCAAAATTCAGAAAGGGAGGGGGTTAGTTACCGCCAAGGACACAGACAAACAGAGTGCAGGACAGACGAAGTGTCTCGTCCTGTACTCTGTTTGACTGTGTCCTTGGCGGTAACTAACCCCCTCTCTTTCTAAATTTTGCTTCCTTTTCTGCCCTCGCTCACTCCGTTTCAAAACCTCCAGCGCAGGTTTTCTTCCACCGCAATTGTCGTCCCTAACACAAAGCTAAAATCTCTGCGGTGTCAATTCCCTGCCGCTGCCCGTCGTCCGTGATACATTGTAAACACCCCTCAGTGTACGTTCCCTCCCGTACCCCCGCCAGCTGTCCATGCTACAAAGACACAAAGCTCAATAAACAAACAAACAAACAAAAACAAACGCTCTTTCCCTTGCCTTACAGTGTGGTGCGAAGTTAGGTAAAAACCCTGAAATGTGAATCCCCTTATCCTTGCCAGCCCTCTCGAATTCAAAACAAAAATGCTCAATGGGACTTCCCTTCTGCCATTCTTCTGATACAAAAAAAGAATTCTCCACGTAAGGACCCCCCCCCCCCCCCCCCCCCCCCCCCCCCCCCCCCCCCCCCCGTCCCACGTTATTTAACACAAAAAAATTGAACACCGTCAAATATGAATTCCCCTCGTCTTGCCTGTCGTTCCTGGTCCAAGTTAAAACGAATCAAATGGGAGTTCACTGCCTCCTGTCTCTTGTAACTGGTACATCAAAGGTCGCACAGACTGAGCCTACGTCACATCAAAGGTCGCACAGAATGAGCCTACGTCACATCAAAGGTCGCACAGAATGAGCCTACGTCACATCAAAGGTCGCACAGAATGAGCCTACGTCACATCAAAGGTCGCACAGAATGAGCCTA
>CM031602.1:2870149-2872649 GCA_018398815.1 Conus ventricosus
ATCAAAAGAAAACGGTATATGAGCAGTACTTTTTCAACACACGCACATTGCTTGTATCACTCAGCTGATCTTCCACATGTTGATATTTACATGCAAAGATATATCATTGTGCCTAATCACCAGGGTATGAAATATGTCAGCAATTGTCTTCTGAATGATTTCGGTGGGGGGGGGGGGGGGGGGGGGGGGGGGGGGGAGGATGCGGGATGGGGGTGGTGGTGGAGGAGGCCATGGCATTTAAGCTCTGGATGACGTGAGAGGATCAGTATAGCAAAGATCAGTTTCAAACACGTCAGTGCTAGATATGGAAACCTGGCGTCTTGTAGGCTATCTAGTACTTTGGCTTTAATTGAAGACAGAGACAGACAGACAGACAGAGACAGAGACAGACAGAGACACAGACATACAGACAGACAGGCAGACACAGAGACAGGTAGACTGGCAGACAAGAGAGAGAAAGACAGACAGACAGACAGACAGACAGAGCGCGCGCGAGACAGAGAGAGAGAGAGAGAGAGAGAGAGAGAGAGAGAGAGAGAGAGAAGAGAGAGAGAGAGAGAGAAGAGACAGACAGACAGACAGACTGACAGACAGACAGAGACAGATAGACCGGCAGGAAGGCAGAGAGAGAGAGAGGAGAGAGAGAGAGGGAGAGAGAGAGAGAGAGAGAGAGAGAGAGAGAGAGAGAGAGAGAGAGAGAGAGAGAGCGACCGGCCGACAGACAGACACACAGACAAACAGACAGAGACAAAGGTCTGAATGCAATAGAGGAACGCCGCCACAGACGATTAGGCCTAGTGGTCAAAACCTGATTGATCCGTACGACAGGTGTACGGGTGTCACTATAAGCCTGATTGATCCGTACGACAGGTGTACGGGTGTCACTATAAGCCTGACTGATCCGTAGGACAGGTGTACGGGTGTCACTATAAGCCTGATGGATCCGTAGGACAGGTGTACGGGTGTCACTATAAGTCTGATTGGTGCAGACGACAGGTGTACGGGTGTCACTATAAGCCTGACTGATCCGTTAAGACAGGTGTACGGGTGTCACTATAAGCCTGATTGATCCGTAGGACAGGTGTACGGGTGTCACTATAAGCCTGACTGATCCGTTAAGAGAGGTGTACGGGTGTCACTATAAGCCTGACTGATCCGTAGGACAGGTGTACGGGTGTCAGTATAAGCCTGACTGATCCGTTAAGACAGGTGTACGGGTGTCACGAAAAGCCTGACTGATCCGTAGGACAGGTGTACGGGTGTCACTATAAGCCTGATTGATCCGTAAGACAGGTGTACGGGTGTCACTATAAGCCTGACTGATTCGTAGGACAGGTGTACGGGTGTCACTAAAAGCCTGATTGATCCGTTAAGACAGGTGTACGGGTGTCACTATAAGGCTGATTGATCCGTAAGACAGGTGTACGGGTGTCACTATAAGCCTGACTGATCCGTAGGACAGGTGTACGGGTGTCACTATAAGCCTGATTGATGCAGAAGACAGGTATGCGAGTGTCACTATAAGTCTGATTGATGCAGAAGACAGGTGTACGGGTGTCACTATAAGCCTGCTTGATGCAGAAGACAGGTGTACAAGTGTCAATATAAGCCTGCTTGATGCAGAGGATAGGCGTACGTGTCAATATAAGCCTGCTTGATGCAGAGGATAGGCGTACGTGTCAATATAAGCCTGCTTGATGCAGAGGATAGGCGTACGTGTCAATATAAGCCTGCTTGATGCAGAGGATAGGCGTACGTGTCAATATAAGCCTGCTTGATGCAGAGGATAGGCGTACGTGTCAGTATAAGCCTGCTTGATGCAGAGGATAGGCGTACGTGTCAATATAAGCCTGCTTGATGCAGAGGATAGGCGTACGTGTCAATATAAGCCTGCTTGATGCAGAGGATAGGCGTACGTGTCAATATAAGCCCGATTGATGCAGAGGACAGGTATACGGGTGTCAATATAAGCCCGATTGATGCAGAGGACAGGTATACGAGGGGCCACCCCATAAGTTCTCGGATGCGCAGAAAACCACTGACGTCATAATTTCTATTGTTATATCATCATCACAAGCGATGTCATAATAGCTATGACACAAAAAATGATAAAAATCGTCAGAGCCAAATTTGTTCTAGACAGCAAAATGGATGGCAAGGGGGACGGTTTTCAAAGTGTTGCAGAGAGCCTGTCTTGGAGAGATTTTCGTGCCATGATTTATTATGACTATCTTCAAAGGAAGTCTTTCAAGGAAAGTTTTATAAGTTTGACAAACTGTTTTGGCGACAAGGCTCCATCATTATCCACAGTCCATAGGTGGTTCAAAGAATTTCAGTTTGGTACAATGTCGTTGGAAGATCGTGACCGTTGTGGACATCCAGTTTCAGTTACTATCGATGGGAACGTGAGCACAGTGAAGGCCATGATTACAGAAAATCCTCGAATCACGGAGGATGAACTCAAGGATACTCTAAACCTTTCATCAGGAAGCTTAGACCG
>CM031602.1:2880149-2882649 GCA_018398815.1 Conus ventricosus
CTTGGTAGTCTGTTGCTGATCGTTGAACATTTCTTCATTGCAGGAAAGGTTGGAAAACCCTCTTGTTTATCCTTGTGGTATAGTTTTTATAAATTGCTGGTGGGTGGTTACTCATTGGCATTTACATTTTAATGGTTTATCTTTGGGTTTTTTGTTTGGTCTGTATTGGTTTTTGTTTAAATTAGTGTTTACATCTAAGTATTTTGACTACTTTTTTGTTGACTTTTATAGTAATTTTTAAAAAGGAGCCTTACATGAAAAAAAAAAAGAGTTTTCGAATTCCACTTTTGACGTCAAAATGGGTTCATTCGATGGTGCAGAAACATGCGAGATAGTAGGCCTGTTGCTATTGTCAAAAATGCACAAACTACTTGGGCATAAGTTGGGCTGTACAGAGATGACGGATTGGCAGCACTGGACAATACACCTAGAGAGGTAGAGGAATAAAAAGAAAAGAACTGTGTAGGTTGTTCCAAAACCACAACTTAAAATTACTATAGAAGTCAACAAAATAGTAGTCAATACTTAGATGTAACACTAGATTTAAACAAAACCATACAGACCATCAAAAAACCCAATGATAAACCATTATATGTAAATGCCATGAGTAACCACCCACCCGCATTATAAAAAATATACCACAAGGGATAAACAAGAGGTTACCCCCTTTCCTGCAATGAGAAATGTTCAACGATGCAGCAACAGACTACCAAGAAGCACTGTTTGAAAAGTGGATACAATACAAGTTGAAAAATGAACCTGAAAGTACCACTGGAAGAAAAAAAGAAAACCAGAAAGAGGAAAATAACCCGGTTAACCCACCATATGATGGTTTGGTGAAAAACCAACATTGGCAAAGAATTCTTCAAATATTAACGAAATCGTTCCAGAAAGACCATAAACTTTTCAAAATATTCAATAGGAACACTATCAAACTTTTTTTTCTTGTATGCCCAATCTTAAAAAAGTAATTGATGCTTCAAACAAAAAGAAAACAAAAAGTCAAAAAATGAGGGTGGACAAACGGAAAACTTGCAACTGCACAATCAAGGACAATGCCCTCTGAACAACCAATGTCTCTCTGATAACACGTTACCAAGCCCCTGTGACAAACGAAAAGCAGCAAGAGACATACATAGGGATTACAGAAAACAAATTCAAGCTAGGTACGCATCACAAGCAATCTTTCAAGTATGAAAAATACAAACACCAAACAGAATTAAGAAAACATATATGGGATCTTAAGGGAAAAAAAATACAGATTTTTAACATCACTGGAAAAATAATCAGAAAAAGCAGGCAGCATACAATAATAGCACAAAGAGATGTAATTTTTGCACGACAGAAAAGTGGATGATCCCGTGCAAACCCAGTATGGGAACATTGAACACAAGAGTGAAATCATAGACAGTTGCAGGCACAAAAGGAAATTTTTATCAACAAGTATAAAATAGCAAAACCCCGATAGGACCCCCCCCCCCCCCCCCCATACCAGTGTCCGACGTTCGTCGAACGACATTTCTCGCCGACATTTCGTCGAATTTTCTTGGCCTGCGGGTTTGAAGTCAACGGAAAGAAAGTCAACGGGAAAAAAGTCACGGGGGACCCAGTTTTCTCCCCCCCCCAAACAGAATCGATGGTCTTTTTAGATTTAGAGTAAGGGCGAAGCCCAGAGAAAAAAGGACGAAGGAGAATGAACGAAGGCGTTAGGCCAAGTCGTGCTCATTCGACGAAATTGTCGTTTGACGAAACCCTCGCGGACCCCCCCATACAGTAATTACCCAATAAAGAAAGCCTTACAACCTTTAACAGGCCCCCCCCCCCCCCCCCCCCCCTTTCACAACACGTGCAACACAACCCAACTGAACCACAGCTCACAATCCAAAACATATATATACAATTGAGGTCAGTAGCAGGGGATTGGCACGGGATCTGAAGAGAGGAAGGACCTCGAAACAAGTTTGTCGTCCCGGGTTTTAAGATTTGCTTTTAATCATTATTTTAGCTGCTCCCGCATGGTTGAGCACTTTTCCAAAGAAAAGCCGGAATATATATATATATATATATAGATAGATAGATAGATAGATATATCAATGTGATTAAAATACCTAAAACGATTTTTAGAGTGCTCAACCCCTTGGGGAGCAACATTTGTTAAAATAAGGTATTAAAATGATCAATCTACAAATTTGTTTCGAGCGCGTTGCGCTGTCATCAGGATGTTTTTGGTTTGCCCACGCCGATGTTATATAGCGTGTGGGCTCACGTTTGCGGTTGCTTGCACGTGCGGGTTGGCTGCACGTGTTTTTTGGGGGCTTTCAGGTTTTTGTTTTAGATGTGTTCACTAACAACGATTTCCATTTATGCCTGCAGTTGTTTACTATTTCTGTTTTGGTGTTTAAAGTTGCTAAGTGTGGTTTGCATAGTATTAACCATTTTTCAGTTAAACATAGGTTGCACTTTTTGAAACATTGCTGTATGGTGATGCTCTTTTTATGAT
>CM031602.1:2887649-2893263 GCA_018398815.1 Conus ventricosus
TGGAGCTGCACAACTGCAGTCTCGTCCAGGCACTGGAATTCGACCGAGAGGTGGTGAAGACCCTTTCATAAGAGTGTTCTGTATTCTACTTTTTGTCTTTTTCAACACGAATCTTGAGGCACTGTTTTAACTGTTTATGCACAGTTAATCTGTTCTGCTGGAAGAGCGATGTGTGAAGATTGTCAATGACCTAGGGCTAGATGTTATGAAGGCAGTGATAATGCGGACCAATGAGTTATGGGATAGCCTAGCGGCTATTTCCCCTCCACATGGACAACAACAGATGAGTCATTTTTCGCTCTTTGTTTGTACTGTCCTAAATGTTAAATATGATTTATTTTTCGCCTGAAGAAGACCCAAGAGGTTGAAATGCATCGTGTCTTGTCATGTGTTTTGTTTGTCAATGTCATTGGCGGTAACTAACAAACTCTCTTTCTAAATTTTGCTTCGTTCGCCGCCATCAGTCACTCCATTTTGAAACTTTATTCGTAAGAGCAAAACACCATAAATACATGACTGAATTTCTGTTTTTACAGGGCGAACATCTTCAGATGAAGCTTTCTTAGACACTTCAGTCATCTGCATACGTGCGGCAGTCACATAGATTTGAGCGAATATCATGTCTAACGATAGGTGCGTGTAGGGGACAGGGCAAACAACAGAAGTCAAAGGACTGATCCCTGGGATACACCATATGCAAGAGGGCTGGGGCCAGCAAAACCTGATCAGCAATGACTGGCTGGGTTCCATCACTAACATACGACGAGAATGACTGACAGACTGTGCCACCAACACCAACGACTATCTCTGTAGAACAGAACGGCCAAACGGATTGATTGCAACACTGAGGTTTAGACACACTGATGAGGGAAAGAAGCTCTTCATTTGCCTTCGTCAAAAAATTGTGAGTGACACTCAATGTATCTGTGTGTGTGTGTGTGTGTGTGTGTGTGTGTGTGTGTGTGTGTGTGTGTGTGTGTGTGTGTGTGCGCGTGCGGGAGCGTGCGTGCGTGCGTGCGTGTGTGTGTGTGTGTGTGTGTGTGTGTGTGTGTGTGTATGTGTGTGTGTGTGTGTGTGCGTGCGCACACGCATGTATGCGTGCGTGAGTGTGTGTGCGTGCACACGTGTGTGTGTGTGTGGTGTGTGTGTGTGTGTGTGTGTGTGTGTGTGTGTGTGTGTGTGTGTGTGTGTGTGTGTGTGTGTGTACGCATGCACGTGATCTTTCCTGCTTGCTGGCTGATTCATCTCAATAGAGGAGTTACGGTGTAGGTTGATCCGCAGCTGTTTCAAGACAACCCTTCTCAAGGATCTTAGACATAAACGCGAGGTTGATAACTCTGATGAGATTAGTTGGATCCCTCCCAGCCTCTTTCACAAGCAACGCCACTAAAGAATGTCTGAACTGTAAAGGAACTGTGCAATAACACATAGAGAGGTTTGGTGTTGATAAGCGCGGTGTATAAAGCCAAAGCTGATTCGAGGAACAAGACACTCGATCGTCAGACAGGACCGACTAGGAGCACTGTCTACCTATACATTAAGCCCAACTTGACACTGCTGACAACGGACCGACCTTGGCGGACCACTGAATGCTAATGGACGACGCCGACATGGGGACAAAACGCACGAACTCTAAGTGGTGACAGCAACAACGTGACTGACTGACAGCACTGTTTTCCCTCGAGGACAGCCTGACGTTAGGGACAAAAAGGAACGAACTATAGCTGGTGACAGAGGCTAAGGACCGACAGGACTCGTTGCCTGTGAGGACAAGGTTGTCGAATAGGGACAACGCACAAGACCCTGACAAACACAGACTGACTAGACCAACAGTCTGCCAGAAGAACACAGCCCCGATGTCACTAGTGACCAAACACACGATCTAGACGGAGACACTGCTCAATGAATAAACTGACACGGCTGTCTGCTGATAAGGACAACGCTGACATTAGGGACACAACCCACAGTATCCGGAGACATTGGCCGTCCGGCAGAAAGAGCTCTTTGCTCTTTGGGCCAACGTGAACATTATGGACAGAAACACACAGAGTATCGCGGCAACGCTGACTAGCTGACCGATGGCGCGGAGGGACAAGCCTTATGTTAAGGACAAAGCAAACAGAAACTTGGGCTGTAGACAGGGGCTAACTGATAGCCTGACTGACAGAAATGGAGGCCTGGCTGTCTACTGGGCCTCTGCGTGCTCAGTGTCCACATCCAGATCGATTCACACACTGGGGCTGAACAACAGTATCCACCTCTGCAGTGCCCACCGACAGGGTTGACAGACAGATTGACGGACAGACAGACACACACACACACACACACACACACACACACACACACACACACACACACACACACACACACACACACAGTCAGACAGGAACACGGAAAGATACAAGCATTGTGATAAGACTAAAATTTGTTTTTCCTGTAAACCTTATGAACATACAGTGATGTAGCAAAAACAAGTCCTTTGTTGCCAGTATAAGAAAGAGACTTAAAGGCGAAATGGAAAAAGAATCAGTGAATAGAAAAATGAACACGGTCAAATGGCATGACTTGGTGTTTAAAAGATACTCAAATTTAACAAAGCTGCCTGTTTGACTGTAAGAAAATACTCGGCTAAAAAATCAGGAATGGTCTGAACATCAGCGTATCTTCAAAGGTTGAATCGAGTTCTGTACTGTGCACACCTGCAACATCCGATAATAAAAATAAGGTCATTCCCTTTCTTTGCAACCGACTACAAAAACATAATTAACGGTCAAATCAAAGCTTCCGTCTGACCTGGATCATACGTTTATAGCTGTTGCATAAAAACGTTGTCCGAGGTATGGAAACACAAAAATCTGACAATTTCTGATACAGGTCCTGCTTTCCTCTTTTCCAATCATGTTCATCATTGTTGTAAAACAGACATCTGCTCGAATTAAAAAAAAAAATCATGCGTAAACAAATGTAGCTTTTTTTACAGAGCCAAAAAATGTCTCTACAAATGCTTCGTTCATCGAAAATTGTTTTTCCTAAACGCGTTCACTGCCTTTTTAAGCACAGTATCTTCACGTAGAGTTGACCCACTAAAAGTGCACAGGTCACCTTTATGCAAATCAAACAATGCGCAATACATTTCACTCCAATGTGGGACACATATCAAAAGAAGATCGGATCACAGACGTCCATATATCAGTTATTCGAGCTTTGAATTTGCTTAGAGATTGGATTAATTTCCAATTGTCCTTATAATTATCATTTCTCTCATAATGCTGTGATTTGAATTAAGTAAACGTTTAACACACTGAAGATACAGAACAATACCTTTTCAGGTCTCCTTAGGTCCATATTTTATTCCCGTAAAATACAACCGATAAAACAATCATAATGAGTCCAAAACAATAATGATGAATAGGTGTGTGTGTGTGTGTGTGTGTGTGTGTGTGTGTGTGTGTGTGTGTGTGTGTGTGTGTGTGTGTGTGTGTGTGTGTGTGTTTGTTGTTGTTTGTTTGTTGTTTGTTTTTTTTCCTTTCTTTCTTGACTCGCGCTCACCATGCAAAATCTGTGTGTACATTACCGATGGACAATTGTTTGATAGTTTTAGTGTGCAGGAGAATGACACAAAATGTCTGGGTTTGTTTATGTACTGATGTGTGGTGTACTGACACTTTCATTCTGCTATGATAACTTCATTCTAACAAATGAATAAAGGGAAATAAAGTATTCATAGAATTAAGAGCAAAACAAAACAAAAGTGTGTGCGCGCACTCGCGCGGGTTCATGTGTGTGTGTGTGTGTGTGTGTGTGTGTGTGTGTGTGTGTGTGTGTGTGTGTGTGCGCGCGCGTGCATGTGTGTGAACTTACGTGAGTGTGTTTACTTGTGGGTGTGGGTGTACCTTTTCATTTTTTTTCTAAGTTATCATATGTGAATCATGTCATTTATGACAGCATCATTATCTTAGAGACACTGGCCATTGTAATTATTTAACAAATTTCAATAAGATTATAAGAACGGTATATACTTTTTTCTCAGTTGCAAGTGTTGTTCAAATATGACTTGTAAAGCAGGCAACGCTTTTGTTTTTCGAGCTATACTAATGCACATTTTAGCTATTAAAAGAATATGATTAACTGGTGCGCTTTCAATCTTATTGAATTTTTTATTTTGCACACCAAACATTACATCAGCCAATGACAGTTTTAGCGTTTTTCCAACCATAGTTGATGTGAAAATTTCTATTTCTTCCCACAGTCTGTGCACGGGTGGGCTATAATATACTGACTTCCATAAAAAACGCGAAAGCAAAACAAGCTGAAGGTTAGGGGCGAATTTATTGGTCACAACTGTACAGAGTGGAAGCGAGAATTCAACGTGATTTTGATTCATTACATGGTAATGTGTGAAATGTCATCAGCAATATGTCTTTGTGTGGGAAAATCCAAGGTCACGTGTGTCACGAGTTTGTCACGAGGCCTACGACGTTCGGCCCACCTAGGGTGGCGGAATTACTTATTTGTTTATTGTCGTTGCTGTTGTCGTGTAGCCGTCCCTTAGGGTGGCTTGTGGTGCAGTTGCACCTTGGTTTGTGGTTCAGCTCAACTTCGGTTTGCTTTCTCTCTCTCTCTCTCTAATTCACCGCCCGTGCTATTCATCCTGCAAGTTCACGGGTGGCCGGTACCTTTCTCTCGAACTTTCTGTCTGTCGGCCTCTCGCCTGTCTTTTTACCTGTCGCACGTGCTTCGTTTCTTTTAGTTTGAAGTATGCTCACTCTGTGACGCAGCATGGCATGTTGGCCGCCATTGCTGAGGGAGGTTAGCTCTTCACTCGAGCGGAAGATGTCTCTGGGGGCGCCTGCTCCAGTCCTGGTTCTTTACCTTATCATCGAGAGTACAGTCAGTACTTTCAATTCCTGCAGTCGGCCTGTAGGAGAGGGACATCATTTCTTCTGTTTCCGCATCTTCGCCTCTGTCCTCTCGATGGACAGAGGGTAGAGAGAGTCCTTTGACCCGCCTCTTCGGGGTCACCCACGGGTAGCTGGTAAGCATCAGTTTTGTGGTTGTTTATTTCGATTTGTTGTTGTTAGCCGGCTTAGTCTTCTCTTTTGCGCAATTTTCTTTTGTTTTCGAAATTGTAAGAGGAATATTGTGTGAGACCTTTTCTCTGGTTAATTCAATCTTTAACCTGGCCATTCTAAATTATTTCCAAAATTCTTTCTCTGTTTATGTATCTGGTGATGCGGTAGTCGGTGGGGAAGGGAGGGGAACCTGGTGATTCAGGGTTGGAACTTGCTTGGTCTCGCTCGTCCGCCCCTGTCACATTCGCCGGACTTTTATCCTTCGGCCACCGTCTGTTTGTGTGTGCAAGGAGAACGAGTTTTATGTTCACGAGCGTGCGTACGCATGATTTGTCGTTCGGATGCGTGGTTGAAGATTTGTGTTATTTTGAAATGTGTTTATAAAATGTGACAGTTATGCCATTGAATTATTATTTGCAAATGTGGTGGCAGTTATTAAGCGATAGTCGCTGTGTTGATTTATTTCCTAAGGAAGGAAAACGTTAAGCGTGTGAGAGAAGGGTGAAGATAATTCATATTTTTTTACTGTTGATTAGCGTCTT
>CM031602.1:2893363-2900863 GCA_018398815.1 Conus ventricosus
TCTTCATTTAACTCACGCTTTTTATCTCTGTCAACGCTTTCTTTCCTTTTTTTTCTTTCCTTCGTAGGAGGGGCTGGGTTAGAGTATTGTTGTTGTGTTTCTTTGTTATTTAATCAGTTTCATTTGAATTGAATTTTGCCTTTGCTTTAATTTGATTTGATTTACATTTCGAGAGGTGGTAAGGGGTGATTATGGTGTACTGAATGCTGGGAGAGAGGGGGAGGGGAGGAGGGTGGGGGGCTGCCGGCCATCATTTGTCGTAGGTGGTGTGTTGTTGGGAGGGGAGGGAGGGGGGGGGTGCGCTCGGCCGCTTGGTTGGTGGGTGTGATGAGGGTGAGTGGTTATGACATTGTGGTGCCTGGTGTGAGCGCGGATGTTCGGTAGTGACGTGATTGGTAGTAAGAGGCGGATGGAATGGTTGGTTGTGAACGTGATGGTTGGTGTGGAGAGGGATTGTTGGTAGGTGACGTGATGGTTGGTGTGAGGCGGATTGTTGGTGTGTGATCTCGTGATGGGTGGGTGTAAGGGATTGTTGGTGTGAAACGTGATGGTTGGTGTGTGGGCGGGTAAATTTTTTTTTTTTAAATTGAGTGAGAACGTGTGATGGTTGGGTTGTGTGACGGCAGCATTGTTGGTGTGGAGTGGTGGTTGGAGGGGGATTGTTGGTGTGGACGTGTGTGGTTGGAGGGGGGATTGTTGGTGTGAACGTGATGGTTGGTGTGAGACAGATTGTTGGTGTTGAACGTGATGGTTGGTTGAGGCCGGATTTGTGGTGGGGACGGCCGATGGTGGATTGAGGAGGGATAGTTGGTGTGGACGTGGCTTGTTGGAGGGGGATTGTTGGGTGAGAACGCCCCCTCCCAATGATGGTTGGTGTGTGAGGCGGATAGGTGGGTGTGGACGTGGTGGTTGGGGGATTGTTGGTGTGGGGCATGGTGGTGGAGGCGAGGATGTCTGGTGTGACACGTGGGGGTTGGGGGGTTTGTTGGTGTGGACGTGGTGGTTGGGGGATTGTTTTGGTTCTTCCGTGACACGTGGTGGTTTGGGGATTGTTGGTGGGTGGAGTGGTGGTTGGAGGGGATTGTTGGTGTGGACGTGGTCGTTGGACGGGGGATTGTTGGTGTGGCCAGTGGGTGGTTGGGGGATTGTTTACTCGTGTGAACGTGGTGGGTGGAGGGGGATTGTTGGTGTGGACGTGGTGGGTTGGAGGGGGATTGTTGGTGTGAACGTGGTCGGTTGGGGGATTGTTGGTACGAACGTGGTGGTGGGGGGCTTGTTGGTATGAACCGTGGTGGTGGGGGATGTTGGTGTGGACGAGGTGGATGGGGCGATTGTTGGTATGAACGTGGTGTCTTGGGGGATTGTTTGTGTGGACGTCGTGTGGAGGGGGGATTGTTGTGTGGGACGTGGTGGTTGGAGGGGGATTGGTGGCGGTGAACGTGGGTGGTTGGGGATGATGGTGTTGACGTGGTGGTTGGGGGATTGTTGTGTGGCCGTGGCGTGGTTGGGGGATTGTTGGTGAGACGTGGTGGTTGGGGGATTGTAGGGGTGGACGTGGTGGTTGGGGCGGAATTGTTGTGCTGGGACCGTGGTAGTTGGAGGGGGATTGTTGGTCGTGTGGACGTGGTGGTGGAGGGATTGTTGGTATGTGAACGTGGTGGTTGGGGGTTTGTTGGTGTGCAACCGGGTAGTTGGAAGGGGGTTGTTGGTTGGACGCTGGTAGATGGAGGGGATTGTTGGTTGTGAACGTGCGTGGTTGGTGGGGGGATTGTTGGTGTGAAACGTGGGGGTTGAGGGGATTGTTGGTATCCCATGAACGTGGTTGGCTTGGGCGGATTTTGGTTGGTGTGAATGGGTGGTTGGAGGGGGCTTGTTGGTGTGGTCGTGGTAGTTGGAGGGGGGATTGTGGTGTGGACGTGGTGGTTGAGGGGGATTGTGGCTAGTGCAACGTGTTGGTTGGGGGATTGTTATTGGTTCAGTGACCGTGAGTGGTGGGGGGGATTGTTGGTAGTGCAACGAGGTGGTTGGGAGGGGGTTTGTTGGTGTGGGACGAGGTGGTGGTAGGCCGGATTGTTGGTGTGAGCGTCGGTGGTTGGAGGGGGATTGTTGGTTGGGGGCACGTGGTGGTTGGATGAGGTATTGTTGGTGTCTGACGTGGTGGATGGTTTGGTGCGGTCTTGTTGGTGGGTGACGTGGTGGTTGGTGGGGGAGTGTGGGTGGTCGAGACGTGTGTGGATGACGTGGGGATTGTTTGGTGTGACGAGGTAGTTGGAAGGGGTTTGTTGGTTTTGTGGGGACGTGGTGGATGGGGGGGGGGGGGCGGGGGGGGGCGGGGGCGCGGGGGGGCGGGCGGCGGGTGGGGGTGGACGTGGTAGGTGGAGGGGGAATTGTTCGGTCAGTGAACGTGGTGGTTCGGAGGGGGAATGTTGGGATGTGAACGTGGTGGTTGGTGGGGGATTGTTGGTGTGGACTGGTGGTTGGGGGATTGTTGAGTGTGACGTGGCTGGTTGGAGGGGGGATTGGTGGTGGTGAACGTGGTGGTTGGCTGGGGGATGTTGGTGTGAACGGATGCGGTGGTCCCTGTGAGAGGGATGGTTAGGTAGTGAACGTGTTGGTTGGTGTGAGGGAGGGAGTGTGGTGTGAACGTGATGGTTGGCTGTGAGGGGATAGTTGTGCTGATCGTGATGGTGGTGTGAGGGCAGGATTGTTGTTGGTGTGGACGTGGTGGTTGGCGGGGGATTGTTGGTGTGGACGTGGTGGTTGAAGGGGGATTGTTTGTTATGTGAACGTGATGGTTGGTGTCGAGGCGGATTGTTGGTGTGAACGTCGATGGTTGGTGTGAGGCGGATTCTGTTGTGTGGACGTGGTGGTTTGGAGGCGGATTGTTGTGTGGACGTTGGTGGTTGGAGGGGGGACCTGTTGGTGTGATCGTGATGGATGGTGTGAGGCGGGATTGTTGGTGTCGGACGTGGTCGGATGGGGGATTGTTGGTGTTGGACGTGGTGGTTGGAAGGGGGAGTTGTTTGGTGTGAACGTCGGTGGGTTGGAGGAGGATGTTGGTAGTGGGACGTGGATGGTTGGGGGATTGTTGGTGCATTTCGTGACGTGGAGGTTAGGGGATAGTTGGTGTGGACTACCTCGCGGGTTTGGAGGTGGATTTTTGGTGTGGACGTGGTAGTTGGAGGGGGATTGTTGTCGTGGACGTGGTGGTGAGAGGGGGATTGTGGTGTGGGAGTGGAGGGTTGGCGGCGCGGGATTGTTGGTGTGGACGAGGTGGCTTGGGGGATTGTTGGTGTGAAAAAAAACCCCGTGTGGTTGGTATAGGGGATTGTTGGTCGTGAACGTGGTGGTTGGGGGATTGTTGGTGGAACGTCCCAATGGTGGTTGGAGGGGGATTGATGGTGTGACCGTCGGTGGTTGCGGGAAGTTCGGTGTGACGCTGGTGGTTGCGCGGGCAGGATTGTGGTATGACACGTCGGTCGGTTGGGGTGTTTGTAGGGTGAACGTGGTGGTTGGACGGGGCCCCCGCCCGGAGGCCCGGAAAAAATTGTTGGTGTTGGACGTGGTAGTTGGGGGACTTGTTGGTTGTTCGACTCGTGGTGGTGGGGGATTGTATTGCCATGAAATGGTGGTTGGGGGATTGTGGTGTGACGTGGTGGTTGGAGGGGGCGCTTGATGGGTGGACCGTGGTAGTTGCGAGGGGGATTGTTGGGTGTGGACGTGGTGGTGGTTGGAGTGGGATTGTTGGTGTGAACGTAGCGTGCTTGGGGGATTGTTTGGCATAGTGCACGTGGTAATTGGGGGGATTGTTGGTGTGAAACGTGGTGGTTGAGGGGGATTGTCTGGTGTCGAAGTGGTGGTTGAGGGGGATTGATGGTGTGGACGTGGTGGTTGGTGAGGTATTGTCGGTGTTGACACGTCCGAGTGGTTAGAGTGAGGTATTGTTGGTGTGGGACGTGTGTCCGGCTTGGTGGGGATTGTTGGGAGTGGACGTGGTGGTTGGTTGGTCGGGGATTGTTGAGTGTGGACGTGGTAGTTGGAAGGCGGTCTGGTTGGTGTGGTCGTGGTCGGTTGGGGGGTGAGGGGGCGGGGGGGCGGGGGTGTTGGTGTGGAGTGCAGGTAGTTGGAGGGGGATTGTTAGGTGTGTACACGTGCGTGGTTGGCCCGGGCGCGGATTTTGGTTGTGAACGCTGGTGGAATGGTGGCAGGGATTGATTGTCCCCCCTACTCCTGTTTGGACGTGGTGGTTGGGGATTTTTGAGTTGTGAACGTAGGGGTTAGGAGGGGGATTGGTTGGTGTGAACGTCGGTGGTTGGAGGTGGATTGGTGGTCAGTGAGTACGGTCGGTAGGGGGAGTGTTGGTGTGAACGTGGTGGTTGGGTGGGCGGGTTGTTGGTGTGGGACGTGGTGGTTGGGGGATTGTTGGTGTGACACGTGGGGTCTGCGAGGGGGATTGGTGGCTGGGAACGTGGTGGTTGGGGAATGTTGGTTTGTGAACGTCGGTGGTTGGCCACTTGTGGGGGGGGGGGATTGATGGTGTCGAACCGTGAGAGGGTTGGGAGTGGGCGGCCATTGTGGACTGTGAACGTGGTGGTGGACGGGACATGTTGGTGTGACTCGGTGGGTTGGGGGATTGTTTGGTGTGAACGTCGGTGGTTGTTGGGGATTGATGGTCTTGCAACGTGGTGGCTTTGGGGGCGTGTGGTGTGAACGTGGTGGTAGGGAGGGGGATTGCTGGTGTGGAAAGTGGTGGGTGGTGGGGATGTGATGTGGTGTCTAAGGCATCGGTAGATATATGGACCATGGGTGTGAGCCATGGCGGGTAGAGAAGATGGTTGACGTTCTGGCGCCCGTGCTATTGAAGATGGCAAGGTGATGGTGGCATTGTAGGAGGGGACAGTAAACAATTTATTACAAACCGATTTCCCTGTTGTTTATAATAACTCGTAAGCTCCTAACTCTTTACCCTTCCTCCTATTAAAAAGCAGGGATATTCCCTGCTCCAAGTATTGACGCCTTCATCATCCAACCTGTATACATATCCACCCCACCCCCACGGACCTCACCACCCCACACCCACACCCATGCCACCACTAACCTCCACTTTTTTGGACGGTGTACTTTTAAAAGGTTTGTGTCAATGAGGTTTAGTTTTGTTTTGTTTTTTTTGATATGACTCGTGAGTTCGACGTATACGCTCCCAAGGTGACATACCATGACTTGGCCCTTGGACGGCCTCGATGGGCTAATAAGCAACCTTTTAGTAGCGTGTGCTTAGCTTCGCTTAGGTTACCTTAAACTTACACTTACCTTACACATACCGTACCTCTCACCGCTTACCTTTACCCTTTCCTTACCTGTTCCATACCTTACCATACTTACTTGACCTTACCCTACCTTACTTCCTTATCTTACCTTACATTACTTACCTTCCCTTATTTACCTTACCGTACCCTCCCTACCTATCCTTCCCTTTCCTGCCTTTACCGTACCTTACCTACCCCCGTACCTTATACTACCTTCGTTACTAACCTTACCATACTTACCTTACTCCTTACCTTCCCTTACCTGCCTTACTTTTACCTTACCTTCCAGCTACTTACTACCTCACCTTACCTTACCTTACTTACCTTACCTTACCTTAACCTTACCTTACCCTATCCTGCAGAGGCTGAAGTCAGTTGGGCGTGACGCCCAGCGGGACCTCGCGCGCGGCCTCGGCACCATGGAGCACGCAGCCTCAGCTGGAGCAGCCCGACTAAGTCATCTGCAGACCTGACGTCTTACCGGCCCGCAACGCCTTGGCCCTGCTGACCGCCAACCTCTACCTGGCCCCAACCTCTCACCCTTCCTCCACCGTGGAGACATGAAGGTGGGTTAGGGAGGTGTGTGTTGTGAGTGAGTATGTGTGTGTGTGTGTGTGTGTGTTTGTGTGTGTGTGTGTGTGTTGTGTGTGTGTGTGTGTGTGTATGTGTGAAAGTGTGTGTGTGTGTGTGTGTGTGTGTCGTGTGTGTGTGTGTGTGTGTGGGTGGAGTGTCTGTGTGTGTTTTGGTGTGTGTGTGCTGTGTGTGTGTGTGTGTGTGTGTCGTGTGTGTGTGCCGTGCGCGTGCCGTGCGTGTGTGCGTGGTCTTGTGTGTCTGTGTGTGAGTGGAGTGGGTGGTGCGTGTGTGGGTAGGTTGGTGCGGTGTATGCTGTCGTGGGTCGATGTGTGTCGTGTGTGAGGGGGGGTTGGATGGGGTGGGGGGGGGCTGGTGTGGGGGTGGAGGTGTGTGTGTGTCGTTGTGTTTGTGTGTGCAAGTATCTTGTTGACTGTCTTGTCTATCTGCCTGTCACTTGTTGTTGTGTAATGTGTTGTGTGGAGGTGGGGCAGAGATAGGCGGAAGAACGGGGGTAAAACACCAGCAATGTGGGACTGGGCGAGAGGCAACCGGGTGGGGAAAGGTGTGTATGTCGTGTGTGCTGCAGCTCGCGCGCGAGCGCGCGTGAGTGTGTGTGTGTTTTGTGTGTGTGTCGCTGCTGTGTGATGTGTGTGAGTGTGTGTGTGTGTGTGTGTGTCTGTGTGTGTGTGTGTGTGGTCATGTGTGTGTGTGTGTGTGTGTGCTGCTGTGTGCTGTTTTGCAAGTCTTTGTAAGGGACTCCTTCCGTCAATCGTATGTGGTAACCTCATATTCTCGAAAAAGCTATGGAAGTAGAAAACAAGATGGTCGAAGTGCTACAATCCACACCCAGATATGCACTTTATCCCGAGGAAGGCCAATTTGAGACATTGGTAGCTTTTTGCACGACACACCCAACACACAACAAATACAACCAGACCCTAACACGCAGCGATGCACATAATAACGTAAAACTCTCAGATTTTCCAAACCGTACTATTAATCAGCCAAGTGCTTATGAGATAAGGAAATAAGGCCAAAATAACGGTGTTAACGGTTAATAACGCTGTACAACGTTCTGAAAACTGGTGAATTTTGTCAATGGGCCTAAAGCCTGTGTACATACCAATTTCATATTATCGACAATATGTCACGAATAACGGTTTTTAACGGTCAGATTTTGAAACACTGCTTGGAACAAGTGCCATTGTGTGGTGATGATCCATACTATATACAAAATTGCATTTAAAACCCACAAAATATAAAAAAAACGGTCAAACAAAATAACGGTTTAACGGCTCTATAACCTGCAGATATGCACATTATGAAATACCGGTATTTTAGTCTCACTGGGCTAAAGCCTGTGTTAACAATATCCAAAATTTCATTCCAAATTGGACAATAATTATCGTCAGAATATACACGGTTTTACGGTCAAAATTTTGGGAAACACTATATATTGAAGTGCCCTTTGTGTCCCTTGGGAAACCTGTCTATTCACCAAACTTTCATTAAAATCGACCCTATATTTAAGATATAACGGAAGAATAACGGTTTTTAAACGGTTGTATTATCAATTTTCGCATTACCATCATCTTACATATGGAAGAGGATCCGGACTTTG
>CM031602.1:2908363-2915863 GCA_018398815.1 Conus ventricosus
TTTAATTACAACAAACCCCTAGCCCTTCCTGGCACTAACGCAGCCCCTTGCCTGGCACCTCAGACTGCTTCCACTCCAGCTGCCCAAATCAACCAATAAAGACAAGGATTTCCTTTTGAGTTCCCCCGTATCCTGGCTCAATCCAACCCCAACCAGGTTCAGATGATAGGATTACTAAAATGTCTACACTGAAATATACAAACGTACCTTGAACCAACACGTGTCCGGCCCAACTCCGAGAATGGGTTGTCCAGCGCCACCAAGGCCACCCCCAGACCGGCACGTCTACAGCACCCAACCACAGCAACCAAGTCCTCACCCACCAAGGTTTCAGGAACACAGGTTACAGTTCAACACAAACACAGCAACCACGTCTTCACAAATTACAGTAACGACAGTCCTACTGTACTTCCAACAGCGAGAAGAATGCAATTACACAGAACACAGAATCATCCTCTCCAGACTCAAGGCAGCTCCGCTAATCCTCAAGCCCGAACCCTGAACACAAGGTTCCTAAAAAGGGTTCACCAGGACTTCCAACATAGAAACACATACAACGTCAGAGACTTCCACTCTGAAACAGCTGCAAAATAACACTGAGCGACAGTTCAACCTAATCCCCAGCCGCTTTACAGTCAACTTGGCTGTGATTGGACAATTCAACGTAAGGTCAACTATGACTGGGCAACTCACAGTGAGGATGATGCATGACCCATTTCCCCACTTCCACGGACAAAACACTAAAAAGTTCAAGATACCTCCCTACCCCCTCCCAAGCTGTGCTGTCACACAGATATCCACTGACGCACACACACGCATGCGACGTGAGCGGAAATGTTCGCTGGCTCACCCCAGCACATAAAGAGGAAATATTGACTCTAATGCGAACCACGCACGATACGCTGACATGAAACATGATCAGTCCGCACATGCAGAAGTTCAAACATGAGTCGCCTCCCCTAGATCTATCTGTAACATAGTACATACATGTACAGGCTCAAGTAGCAATGTCAGTGACCCTGACAGGAGGACACCTTTTTCTAGCGGATGCCATTGTTATTATTTTCCGTACACACTGAATATAGCCGACACCTGCACAGAGGGCAGAATGGTTGTTTTTCTCGCTTTCTGACTAAAATCGACCTTTGAGACGAGCAATGTCCAAACGCATTAATCACGCACTTGTAACAGACGATGCAGGTAAAGAAAGATGTCAACACAACAGTTTTTGCTGACATAATGACTGGATATTTACAAAAGTTTTGTGTGTTTGTTTGTTTCTTTGTTTTGTGTGTTTCTTTTAATCAAAGGGGCCCAAGTATTCGTCCCTGTGTGTGTGTGTGTGTGTGTGTGTGTGTGTGTGTGTGTGTGTGTGTGTGTGTGTGTGTGTGTGTGTGTGATTCATTTCATTGTTTATTCAAATAACGTGATCTAAACCGAAACAAAACAACAACAAAAATGGCTTTCAGCAGCAAGGGCGATAATAAAACGAAAGCTTCTTAAGGCAACAGGTGTTAAGAACAACAGACCCCTTTATAGAAGGAGAGAAAAAAATGTGTGAAAACAAAATAAAAACAAACAAACATACAAACAAACAAAAGTCAACACGTTGCCTGACATCAACACTAAGATTTACTCGAAAAGAACATGAAACCTGTTTTGCTGAAAGCACCCGATCTCTCCGAACGTCGTGCTGTGGTTCATAATTCACGACCATCAAAGGTATCAACAAGCATTACTATGCCCAGGTCGCCCTTTGATCTCGCAGTGGCGGAAGTGTCGTCGCCTCGACGTACCTTCCACTGTGGGAGACCTCTGATGAACCGCATGCCCCCCCCCCCCCAACCCCTCTCACCCCTCCGTCCGCTTTCTCCCCCCCTCCTCCACCCTGACCCCAACTCGTCTCTTCCGTCATCTCCGTCTCCTCCCCCCCCCCCCCTTTCTTATATAATTGTTTCTTCTCCTCTCCCCACCATCTACTCTGTCAGTGTGACGGGAACAAGACACACGATTCAGGTCCGTTTTTTCCCTGAAAATATTTAACGTCACTCTTTGCAAATCATTTCGATTAGATGTACACACTATGCTTACAGAAGGAACATTTGTTTCATTTTATTAATAATGCATCATTTCACGTTAAATAAATCATCGTATGCAAGTGGTACTGTATAATGTGCCTAATAATTCAATATTGTCAATTATACGTTCATAATGTTTCATGTAAAAGAAGATATTGTACTGACGGAAAGAAGCGCGACAAATAATTTCGAAAGTTTCTCTACGTGGGTATGTCATGAATATTTTATTTCAAGGAAAGAAAAATGTGAATGTTGCCGATATATGAGCGAGGCTTTCTTCACATAGCTTTGTTTTTCAATAACGTTATTTTGTACCCACCCTCACCCTCACCCCACCGTTACCCTTCTAGACATTCTACACACACACACACACACACACACACACACACACAATCCGAAGCTAATCCGTTCGACATTGATGTGAATATTCATGGCGGGCTGGCTATTTAGGGAGGAGGTCGTGTGAGGAAAGGTGGGCTTTGTGTATCGGGGCAAAAAGCACGGGTGATTTATTTTCCCCGACCTTTTAACCTGTCGTCAGCGGAACGTTCCGCTTGGCGGAGCTCCACCCCTGTCACGCTTCGGGCTGCGTCGTCTTGGTTGACTGGTTGTTCAACGTCCCGTTACCGTCCCCTTCTTCTTTTCCTTCTTGATGTCATCATCATCATTATCATCGTCATTATTGATGTTGTTTTGTTTTTAATTATTACTTTGTACAGTTTATCGTCTTGACGCGTCTGTTCTTCTGGCGACCAGACATTGGAACTGTTCAAGATGGGGTGGATACAATCACATCAGTCTCTCCAACTCAGCGTGTCACAGATCAATATATGGTATGATGACATGATGTGTGCGAAGATGCCAGATGGGATTAGAACCACTCCATGGTTTCCCCATCAACTAGAATGTCACGGGACATGGTTACCGGGGAAAAAAATAAAGGCTAGCACCAAGTGGCTGCCGGAATCATAGCCAGGATCTTTTCTTTTCTGCCGCAGGAAATGCGTTTTTTTTTCTAGCTTGTCTTTTTTTTCTGTTTTTGAATTCTCTTTTCAGAGTGAAGGTACCTGATGATAATGAAGGTACCTGAAGGTACCTGATGATAATGAAGGTGCCTGATAGTACCTGATGATAATGAGGGTACCTGGGGACAATGACATATTCTAGTGCTTGGCAAAGTAAGACTTTATATGGCTAGACAGAGAGACTGTCTCTTTTTCAATCTATGTTGTTCCATGCCATGATGTATGCACGCGTCCCATCGTCTTATAGCTTTATAGGTAGTGTTAAGATACATTTTATGCCTTCAGTCATATTCCTGCCTCTCTGATAGTATTTATGTACGATTTATGCTGTCAGTCATTCTAGTGACCTTATTAATGATAACGGCCAATGGTTGATGCCGTCAAGAACAATAACGTGAATGTTTGAGATATGCTGCCCAAAAGCTGCCAGTCATATGTGTGTGTGTGTGTGTGTGTGTTGTGTGTGTGTGTGTGTGTGTGTGTGTGTGTGTGTGTGTGTGTGTGTGTGTGTGAGGCTAGTATTAACCCCTTCACCGACGAGGCTATGTGCATGCTGTATGCCGAGGAATAATGACTGTTTTTTTTTACTTATTTCTTTGTGGTCGTGATAACTCGGTAATTACTTAGAATATTTTATGAAACCATACAAAATGGTTGTTCTGGGCCTAAACTACATTTTAGATACAGAGAACTGTCCGCTTTGTTTTGTAATGTGTAACGTTAATAAGAAATTGAGAAAGATGCGAGAGTTGCAATTAAAAGCCGTCACAATCAAAGAGGAAAATGTTGCATATGCATTACCCGGGCATTGAAACACAGGGATTTTAACCACAAACAGTATCCTAGCTAATTGCCAACAAATGAAATTGGTATGTCGTACACTGTTGCACTTCTAATTACTTCCGATCCAATTGTATCGCGAGAAAACACATACAGTGCACCGGCGTGAACAAGCACTGTATAAAGACGAAGGGGTATAAGCTACCGTGCATTACTTTATGTGAACATGCAGTTAAACTGTTGAATGAGAACATCGGTTCTTGTTACCCTGAGTGTTACACGGGTTAAGGCACATAGGCTGACATTTTTACCCCCAAATCAGGGCTTTGAATTAGGCAGTGGAGGAGGGGCTTATATAGGATTTATGCTGCCAAATAATCTTTTGGGCTATACTGACAGTATTAATGTATGACTCATGAGAATCTGTGTTGGACTTATGTTACTTGTCGTCGTCTTGGTCTGTTTGACTGTATTTTGAAAACGCTTCTCTGAAAGCAGACTAATATGGAAAGGCAAGGAGGGATGGGTTCTTTGCACAGGGGCTTCATGGAAAGGCATGGGTCTTTGCACAGGAGCTTCATGGAAAGGATGGGTTTCTTTGCACAGGAGCTACATGGAAAGGATGGGGTCTTTGCACAGGGGCTTCATGGAAAGGATGGGTTCATTGCACAGGAGCTTCATGGAAAGGCAAGTGAGGGATGGGTTCTTTCCACAGGGGCTTCATGGAAAGGATGGGGTCTTTGCACAGTGGCTTCATGGAAAGGATGGGTTCTTTGCACAGGAGCTTCATGGAAAGGCAAGTGAGGGATGGGTTCTTTGCACAGGAGCTTCATGGAAAGGATGGGTTCTTTGCACATGAGCTTCATGGAAAGGATGGGTTTTTGCACAGGAGCTTCATGGAAAGGATGGGTTCTTTGCACAGGAGCTTCATGGAAAGGATGGGTTCTTTGCACAGGAGCTTCATGGAAAGGATGGGTTCTTTGCACAGGAGCTTCATGGAAAGGCAAGGGAGGGATGGGTTCTTTGCACAGGAGCTTCATGGAAAGGATGGGTTCTTTGCACAGGAGCTTCATGGAAAGGCAAAGGAGGGATGGGTTCTTTGCACAGGAGCTTCATGGAAAGGATGGGTTCTTTGCACAGGAGCTTCATGGAAAGGATGGGTTATTTGCACAGGAGCTTCATGGAAAGGATGGGTTCTTTGCACAGGAGCTTCATGGAAAGGCAAGGGAGGGATGGGTTCTTTGCACAGGAGCTTCATGGAAAGGCAAGGGAGGGATGGGTTCTTTGCACAGGAGCTTCATGGAAAGGCAAGGGAGGGATGGGTTCTTTGCACAGGAGCTTCATGGAAAGGATGGGGTCTTTGCACAGGAGCTTCATGGAAAGGATGGGGTCTTTGCACAGGAGCTTCATGGAAAGGATGGGGTTTTTGCACAGGAGCTTCATGGAAAGGATGGGTTCTTTGCACAGGAGCTTCATGGAAAGGCAAGGGAGGGATGGGTTCTTTGCACAGGGGCTTCATGGAAAGGATGGGTTCTTTGCACAGGGGCTTCATGGAAAGGATGGGTTCTTTGCACAGGGGCTTCATGGAAAGGCAAGGGAGGGATGGGTTCTTTGCACAGGGGCTTCATGGAAAGGCAAGGGAGGGATGGGTTCTTTGCACAGGAGCTTCATGGAAAGGCAAGGGAGGGATGGGTTCTTTGCACAGGAGCTTCATGGAAAGGCAAGGGAGGGATGGGGTCTTTGCACAGGGGCTTCATGGAAAGGCAAGGGAGGGATGGGTTCTTTGCACAGGAGCTTCATGGAAAGGCAAGGGAGGGATGGGGTCTTTGCACAGGAGCTTCATGTAGACCTCTCTAGTAAGGCAGTGGTAGCTGGACACCACTAGTCTGACCAGCGTGATGGCTAAATGCGCCGATCAGACGTTCACTGAGTCTTGTCCCTAAGACTTTCCTAGTTATGTCGTTTCTTGTTAGTTATGAACTTGTTTAGTCGTTTCTGGCTAGTTATGCACTTATTTGGTTCTAGTGATATAGCCGCACACCCTGCACACTGCCGACTCATGGTTTAGCAGACATGGTGCAGTGTGTGTGGATTGAACCTGTCAGATTGTTGTGTACATCAGTACTACTGACTGAAAACAGTCTTTAATGAATGGAACTGGACTCAGTTTCCACGTGGTTGCCATCTTGTGCTTATTCTTCATTTCTGTATTATGTCTTTACCTCCAGGTGTGTGTGTGTGTGTGTGTGTGTGTGTGTGTGTGTGTGTGTGTGTGTGTGTTTTTTATAGCAGGTTGTCCTATACTGTATCCGTGTTTTCCTCCCAATCTATGCAGGCGGTGCTATACATGTTACGCCCTCCCCTCCCGTGGGGATGGATGAAAGTGGATGTTTACTTTGTTTGTTTGACTTGACGAAGGGACGAGACACCATTCTCGCAGTGACCCCAGACAACATGATGTTCTGTCTTATCTTCCGTGTGTCTCGTCAGCGAAACCAATTCATTCCGCCTTTCCCACATCCAGCCACACTCAGATACATCCTCTTCCAGGTTTGGTGCCAGAACTTCACAAGTAGTTATCAGTGTCAGAAGGTCATGAGGTCACCCTCCAGAGGAGATACTGCGCTCCCGCTGAGCCAGACATTTCGGCGGTGTTCCATGGTGCATTTTCAGAACTAACGTGTGCAGGCCATCGCTGGCCGTTCCAAGTCTGATCTTGATCTCCAATAAATGTAATGAAAGAAAAGGCAATGCATTTTTTCTTCTTTTCTTTTCTTTTTTTCTCTCTGTCTCTTTTTGTTACTGGAACAAGAAGATCCACTCAAAACGAAATGCTGTCGTCCTGTTCATGAAACCGTCAGTGTGAGTGTTCTTGCGTGGGTTTGAATTATACACTTCTTCTTCTTCCTAAAATACTGGTTCACTCAAAAACGAGTAGGTCACCAGCGCGCTTGATAGTTCCTTGAAACATTTGAATATTACATTCCAGATGCTTTATCCCCTCGGAGGCGTGGCACAGCACAAGTCTCGTTTAGTCCTGACACGTACTGTCCAAAACACAGAGATGAACGATTTGTAAGGACGCAGACCTGTCCTGCGGGACAGATTGATGTACCATTGCAGTGTCCTAAACGCGACAAGCCGTCCCTAACAGTAAGGAAAGGTCGTTAAGGAACAGGCTGTCAGTGTTCAGCTCTTTGCTTTGTAACTTTTTGTTGCATCAGCTTAGGACTAGCGTCGACTTCTGCTGGCTTCTTTCTGTTGTCTGTAAGTAGATGTAAAATTGTCAGTTCACTAAAAGCGTTTAATTGCACCAAATCCATTTCCCCGTTTATTGATCCACTGTTTTTTCTTCTCTTTAAAAAATGGCTATGACATGCGTATCTTGAGGTTCAGTTTACGGGGACACGATCCACAGAGAAGAAAATGTTCCTGGTTTAGTCATTATCTATCCATTTAGGGGATCACTGGGTATTCAGTGTTGTTATTGCCTATCTTTCATGTACATGTTGTGATGATCATACTGTTATGTTAGACGTTATTTTAAAAGGAAGAGTAATGTACATCAATTTGTGGAAAGGGGCTGGGTCAAAATGGATGGGGTAAAATGAACGATC
>CM031602.1:2920863-2940863 GCA_018398815.1 Conus ventricosus
TTGGCAGAAAATTACTATTATCAAAATTATAACGAAAAACCCTGTGTAATAGGTCGAGACAAAATGTTTTTTCCACACCAGTCTCCCAAAAATCTTTGAACAATGAGGGGTTTTTATCAAAATTAACATGGGCATTGACACCAAAGTTTCTGCCCCAAATATTTTATAACATAATTTAATCTAATCCAGTTTTTAAATTTTATCATACTCTCCGTCAAAACTTGTTCAGTATAAAAAAACCCAAAAATGAGGCCTAAATGTGTAAGATTAATCCAATTTCATTTCTGTAAGATTGTTCTATTTAACTAATATTGATTTTGTTGCTTGTTTTATGGCCCTTAATACCCTTTCACCATGTGAAAACGACGAGGGTAACTTTAAGACGGTCAACGTCAAGTTTTGCCAGCTAATTAAATTCCTTTTAAAAGGACGTCACTGACGCCCACAGCTTCCATTCCTCCCCCACATCTTTTAAGACAGAAATTTTCAAATATCATTGTGAACGTTCTCCTAATTTCATTTGGAATGAACTGTAATTTTGTAAAGCGTCCTTAAAAAAACCTTTTTCCTTTCTGTGGAGGATGAACTGTTTTATTTCCTACGGCGTTATTTCAATCTCTTTCCGTCTATTGTCCTCTGGCATAAGACTTACATGTAAAGGGCCAGAGTTGAATGCTTTTCTGAAACTTTTTTGAGGGCTAAAAAATGTAAAAGGGGTTTAAATGAATTCAAAAATTTTATGCCCCCATTCTAAATATGGTTCCAAGTGCCATTTGAGGTCGGGGTTTTTGAACATTTTATATTCATACTGGCCAACATATTTGCTTCTAGATTGCGCAGTTGTTCTAGTTGAAACTTTTGTTGGCCAACCTCTTGCGTTATAATCACCACTTTATGTACCAAAACCAACAAAGCGCCTATCTCACCATCTGTTCAAAGTCCGCAACGTCTGCAAGGCCCTTTTAATTCTAAGGTTATACACCTTACAGCGCTAATGTAACTCCTGATTCTCGGGCCCACGCGACATTATTTTTAGTAACTATTATTTTATTTCCAAAACAATGTGCGGGTTATCACATTTTACGACTTTCCCTGTTTTGTCTGTGATTTTTACATTAAATGACCGACCTTCCGCAAGCTAACTTTTAAACTGTAAATTAGGGAATTGTAATAATTCATAATCGCAATAATGCAGCTTTTTCCCGATGGAAGAGCTCTTAAGAAGTTGAGGGGCCCTCCAAACATATAAGTTTTCATCAGTCTCAACTCATCCAAATGAACATAGAGTAATGAATGTAATGCAAACGAGCGGACTTTCCCCCTCATAATAGTTTTGTCTGGGGTAACACTAAAACTAAGAAAGTCCTGACGCAGTTGCAAAGCCAAACATTTTAAACTAGCTCTTTATCAAAATAGTAACCCTCCCTTCTTCTTCTTCAGGCTTGAATGTTAACATTTTTTTTAATTGCATTGTTAAATTGAGAGTAAGCCGAAGTTTCTCATGCTTCTTTAGTGAGCAAAACCCCGTAAAAAACTATCAGGGATTGTTAACTGGCAAAATCCGATTCTTCTATTGTTAACTTTTTTAATCTTATTTTTGTTCTTGGGTTCAGTTAATATTTTAAAACCCTAACGACTTTGTAGAATATTTCATGGAGTGCAACCCTTTGGGCTCTGCATTCGTTATCAATAGCATACTCTAAAAACGAAGGACTGTCTTGAGTTGTTATTGCTACAACATTTTTAAAAAATTAAAAATGATGCATTCAAATATACTAATGCAAAATATTCTGTTGGGCCGCACTACAATCTTAAAAATATAACAACCTGATACTCTTGTCATTTCTGTGACCCAGACTGACACCCTTTTAAGTAAAGGTGAGTACGCCATTAAACAGATATCTTAAACCCCCCATTAAAAAAGACTAAAATCGCGAAAGTGTGGTTCAGTCATCCGATGCAGTTTAAACAGAACCAGTTAAACTTTGCTGTTTTTGTGCATCAACTGGGGGTGGAGTATCGTATGCTGATCACTTAAATCATCCTGATCCTTTGGTGAGGTCAGTGTAAGATTTCATTTTATTACACCTTCAGACGTATTTTGACTGAACTGCAAGCACCATTACAAATGACAAACCGTTTAAATCCATTCAGCAACAGAATAGACATAAAGGGTTTTGAAAGGATCTGTAACGAATTCAATATTAATGTTAAGACAGACTTTAGACAAAATTGGACCACAAAACGGGCTTAGGGACCCTTTATTTTTGGGCGTGCACAGAAAGTATAACTATGCCTGGGAAACCTCCTTTTACATCTTTCTCTTCAGGCACAACTGTTCACCTCGGGGCCATAGAGCAAGACATAAAACAGCATGGACAACATTTATTTTAGACACTTCTAAGGGCCTAACAAAAGCGGGAAAAAGAACGAATAAACGACTCTATTCGTACTACGTTTGGGTTTGCTAGTTCACAAGCACAGACAACACAGGTGATCATCAAACAAGAAATTATGGTCTTACATAAGGAGTAAGAGACAGGAAAAACATTGGGATTCCAGACCGAGAAACAACCAAATAACCAATACAGGGCCCTGAAGGGAAAGCAAACTTTCTAAACAAGCAGTTTTGTTCAGTTTTCTCAAATCCCAAACCTTTAATTAACGTTAGACAAAAAGGATATGATAAACTCCCTGAAAGCAAAACATCAAAGAACAAAGCAGAGTATTTAAGTTACTGACCAATATTAAAAAAAACAAAGCTACGGGTCCCGAGGCTTCCTGGCAAGTCTTAAAATTATTCCCAATAAATGAGGGGGTATACCAAATTTTATTTTACCAAGCTTCACGGCCCAGGAGTAATACCTTTTAGGGGCGTGATGCGAGATTTTTCCCTTATTTAAAAAGGGTACAAAACAAAAGCAGAAAAACTATAGACCTTACCTTACCCAATCAGCAAAATTTATTTGAACACAAAATAAGTAGCATAATGGACCATTTTGACAATATTTTTTCTTAAAACGCCCAGCTGGTTTTAAAAAGCAAAGGGGAGTTGTGAACCAACTTATAACAACCCAATGATTTTTAACTGTCTTAACAACAACAGCAAATAATGCAATTTTAATTAGTTTTTTTCTAAAGCCTTTGATAAGGTTGCCATGGGGGCCGCTGTTTAAATTAGAACACAGGGCATTGGGCTTCTTTGCTAAAATGGGCTAGTCAATCCTCTTTGGGGAGAACGCAAAATTGTTGGGGAAGGCGACCCATTGTAAACCATCTTGTCGGGTTACCAAAGGGAAACGTTCTGGGGCCCTGTTTTTCAATTTATATAAATGACATAATAAAAATCTCTCTCCGGGTTTACTATAAGGCTTTTTTGCAGAGACTTTAGTATAAAACAATCAAACAAAATGATACCCATTCACAAAAATCAAATTTTTAAAAGAGTGGGAAAAATTTGAAAAGGGAATTTCACCCTCAAAAAGTTCCAATGTTGCGTATATGTAACAAACGCTCACAATTAGATCAGATTTTTCTATCCATAATAAAAATCTTAAAGAAACAATGCTCAAAATATTAGGGGGGTTTTATAGATATCTCTAAAAGGGAAAGAACTTACTTTTAGAGTAAGAAAAAAATAACATCTTACTTCTTACACGGGAAATCAGACTGCCCCCCCAAAATTAAAAAAAGACGACTGCTACAAAACACGGGTTAACCAGTACTGAATATGTTGTCATTTGGATCCTTACCACTAAAGGGACATTGAAAACCCTTGAAAAAATCAGAAGAGAGCACAGGGTTTCGAAACGGGGAACCACATCAGAGAAAAGGGAATACTGGAAACAGAAAAAATTAAATGAAACCCCTTAGAAAAAAAAGAGTTTTTATTAAACTTAAAAACCTTTTAAAAGGCAGAGCTAAAGTAATTATATTCCAAGGGAACAACAGTTTTGAATAAAAACACCAGAGTGGGGGCAATTTTACAACCTCACAAATATTGACCCATTTACATTCTTTTTACCCATTTCTTTGGCTTGGAACTCACCCCGGTGCCATCAAATTCCCACAAATGCAATCTCATTCAAAAAACAAATTGATTCGACAGTTCGATTTCTGCATTTTTACATTTTCTTTTTTTACTTTCCCTGATTTTTTACTTCCCGGGCCTTTTTGGGCCATTGCTTTTATCTTCTTGAATATCGAGGGCGCCCCCCGGCAAAAAGCTCCGGGGCCCAACATCGGGCGCACTTTTTTTAATGTTTTTTTATTTTATTTTTTAACATGCGCTGGTGACCTACCTTTTTGGGTGAACCGTGTTTTGGGAAGAAGAAGAAAAGAACTGACCTTTTCTACTGGTTTTATGCCAAAAACATACTTGGAAAATTTTAGAGGACCCATTAATTCACAGTTTTGCCTTCAAGAAAAAAAAAGGGACCAAAATGCTTACAATTCGCAAGACGAAAGTAGCCCTTTGCTTTTGGCACGGGTTTTATCATCTACCTTCTGACCTCAGACTCCGGAGAACAATAATAAACTACAACAATGAAATCCTTGGGGCCCAATAACAAAGTTGGACAAAACGACATAAATTCTGACAGTAATATTCAAACAATAAACAAAAAACCCCCCCCCCCCCCCCCCCCCCCCCAAGAATAAGTCACCAACCCCAAAGGGCCCAAACCCCAAAAGGGCCATTGAATTCAACGAAAAAAAAAGGACCAGAATAGAAAAGCAGCACTTTTTTTTATAAACGGGCCTGGGGAATTTGGTCTTTACTTACAAAAAGAAACCCAAACTATTAAGCAAAAAATCCCCCTAAGTCCACTAAAAACCAACAATTTGCTTCAAACAAAACCCAACAAACCCCCTAATAAACCGGGAAAGCGCAGGGCTTTACTGGCAAATTTTTTTAATAAGCCCGCAAGATGATAAAAGCGTTTTTTTACCCATATTTATCGGGTAGTGATGGCGATGGAGCACTAGTTTTGACCTCCACCGCCGCCTTAATACCCAACACCAGTTACTTTTTTCAAATCCAAAAGGTTTTTTAAAACGCTCGCAATGTGAACTGCTCTCTAACAGTGTTTTTATTCTTTCTGCTATGGTGTCTTCATAAAATTTTGGGGATATTTTTTCTCTTATTCTGATCACTTGATTTTGGGAATTTTTCTTGGTTAGTATACCCTTTTTTAGTCTTCGATTTTTTCTTGTTTAAAATTTTTTACTTTGGTTTTTCTTTCTTTTAAACCCCCCAATTTTGGGGTCGTCAGCCTCCGTTTTTCTCTTTTTTTTTTATACGCTCATTTTTTCATCCATTTGCAAATTTGGGTTTGTTAATTGGCCTCTGATGCTTCTTACAGCACTAAAGGCCCTAATTCTTTGGGGGGGAAACGGGATCTTTAATTTTTTAAATCGTTTCCTGAAAAACTGGTTTCTGCTTCTATTTTTTTGCCCGCTGTTTGACTTAAATCTTGAAGTTCCATGTTTTTGTTTTGGGTTATCTTTTGGGGTTTTTTTTGTACGTTTTTTGAAGTTTACAATTTTTCCCATAAAAATTTTGGTTCAGTAAGCCAAGGCGATTTCGATCTTCCACCCTAAGTCTTGTCTAATGTTTTCATGCCTAAAAATTTTGAGAGTCTCTTTTACTGTAAGCGAACACTTGTTCTCGTGGGGGGCCGTTTTTTTACAAACAAAGGGCCCTTTTTTTATCACTTCAAAATCAATAGAAACGGGAGGGACCAAACTTTGTAAAATGACAACCTTATTTAATTTAATTTTCTGGCTTTCTAAAAATTCAAAAAAAGCAATAGCGCGAGGGTTTTGCAAAGAGTCTTTTTCACTCATCTCCCAGATCAAAAACACATAATCTCATCTTCAATGCCTCCCCATTTTTAAAATAATTACTTTTTTTTTTTTTTTTTAAAAAAAATGTGCAAGCAAATGGCTCGATTCTTGACCCGCTAAAACAAAAGAGCCCTTTGGCGTAAAGGGGAAATAAGCGGAATATTACTTTTCCAAAAAATCCTCTACTCTTTTTCAGTCAAATTCTTACTTTAAATTTCCAGACCTGGGAGCGGATAAAGTATTGTCCCACTCTGCGCGCCTTACTTTCAAAATAAAACTCGTTTAAAACAAAAACCCCCAACGGGACAGTTTTAAGAATCGGGGCGGCAATCTTAAGAAAATTCATAAAACTTGAGGGCAAAAATATTTTCTTACACAATCAAAAATTTTTTTAACCTATTCTGATCTAGGGAAAAACCCGGGGAACAAAAGGGCTGATTTTTGCGTTTTCAAGGAACAAAAATGAAACACAAAACATAGAATCGCTGAATCAAAACGGAAAAAGGGTTTTAGCCCTAATTATGCGTAGGAAATCCTTTTTCTCCCCAAGATTTTGATTTTTGAAAGCGCATCCCCTACTTTAAAGGGACCCATTAAAAGACGATTGTCATATGAACTAACTTTAATGATACAAATAGTATTATACACAACCCCGAAGAAAAGTACAGCATTTCGACATCCTTAGAGTTTGACATCGTACAACCCAAACTTACAAGGCTACGAGCAACAATACATAAAAATTAGCAATATATTACGAAAGAGTGTTTTTTTCATTCTAAATACCAAAAGCGGGGCAGAAACTATGGGGAATTTTAGTTTAGTCCCGCAAAAGATGCTTAAAGTTTTTTAAATTGCTGGTGAAAATGAAGAACCATTCAAAAAAAACTGAAATTTTTTAATCCCAAAATAACAAAAGTGCAATAACAAAGGGGAAAACCTAACCAAATCTCGCTAGCGGCTTAAAACCTTATCAGCATTTGATGAATAAAAAACTGTTTGGGGCGGAGGGTAGAAATCCAACATTGACCTTTTGTGTCTAAAGATCTACATTTTACAGTGTTAAACTTAATCATTTTTTAACAACAATAGGGTTTATGGATTGAACAAGGTAAACGGGGGAAATCATTACATGAAGCGGAGAACTGTTAAACAAAATAAACATTAAAATTTGAAAAGAAAAAGGCCAAAACCACTTAATGTGTATTTTTTTAATATAGATCGCACTAATATTCAAATAAAAATTTAGAAAATATACATAAAAAATTATTTTTTTTTTTTTTAAAAAAGCATGTCTGTTCAGCTTTACCAGAGTACCTAGAAAGAATATGGGCAATTCGCTGCTATAAAAAACCCCCTGCAAAAAATTTTCAGATTAACCAACATTCCCAAAAATGCAAAAAAACAAGCAGGATTTCAAAATACAGCAAAACCAAACGAAGTATTCTCGCCCTTTAATGCTGTTACAAATTTAAACTGAGCACGACATAATGCTGTACCCAGCAGAACGAGTGTACCCCTTTAGCAACAGCGAGTGCACCCACAGCTTTACCTCAGGTGTTTGCTTTAGCCTGGCCTGTGCTCATTAGTTTAATACTGCAGCAAAAAAATAAAAAACTAAACCCCAAAAAAGCACCACCCATGGCAACAAATAACGGCTAAACTTGTTCCTTCAAAAGACAATGAAAAAAGCACTAGCTGACTAAAACATCAGGGAGAAGATTTTAGTCGTTTACAGCGAGGGGGGGGGGGCTAAAAAGACAAAATTTTGATCTTCAAAAAAAGGCCACGGGCAACTTTTTCTCAACACCAGACCCGATCGATAAAAAAGGAATGTTTAAAAAAGAAACAAAACTTAAACCTGTTCTAAACAGCTCGCATTAACAACCCCCAAAGGGGCTTTTTTAATACTTTCTTTTTATGAGTCCAAACACAAAAAAACCGTTGATATTGATTCTGATTAAACACCCTGGTGTCGATTATTTTTTTGATTTAAAAAAAATTTTTTGTTTAGAAAAAAAAACACAGGGCTAAGAAAATAAAGGGCCCAGATGAATTTTTTTGAAGAATGCTCGAGAAGAACATTTGTAAGAGTACTGAAGAATTGATTTAGAAGTTTTAACCCAAAAAACGTGCGGCAAGCTTGTACATGCAATTTCTAAAGTTCCAATAAACAAAAATGACCCACCATTAAAGTAATTTTAGCTTTTTAAAATCGATAAAAAACAATAAATGAAGAAAATCAGAAGTCGGTCCACTAAACACAAACATTCTTTCCTCTAATGACTTAACACCCGGTTGGCAACGAACTGCTACACATTTTTGGGGAAGCCGGAAGAACCCAAAAATGAGAGGCCTCGGGTTGGAAAGGGGGCAAAGTCCAGAGATCATTAAAACAGGCTAAGTTCACCGATTGTAGCAAGGCTTAATTCCGCTGCCCCCACATTGGTAGCGAAAAGAGCATTCTAAACTACAAAATACAACAACAAATGTTTCTGGTGTTTTCTTGCAAGTTCACACGTCCGCAAAAAAGCAAAGAGTGCTAACTAAAACCTTACATAAATGAACCACTTTGTGGAATACCTTTCCTGTTAGCGTAATAAAATTTGATATTTGAAGAACAAAACAAACCAATAACTGTTAATACACAAAAGGGATGGGGAAAAACAAATCACAGCCCTTTAAAGTGTCTAAGACAGCCCAACGTTGGCGAGCCAGAAAAAAATAATTGACTTACTGTGAGTTTTTACCAGCAGGGCTACCACTTACACTTTGCGCACAAAGTAGATTTTTGGCGCATACTTCAAAGCAAAAAAAAAAAACAAGAATTCTGTAGAAAATTTTTAACAAAAATTTTCCATCCGTTAAAGCACGGCGAACATAAAAACATTGTATGGGCCCATTGACTGTAAACAAAACTAATTACCCCCCCCACCGGGACTAAAGTTATTTTAAGAACGGGAAAAGGATGCAAATTCCCCCCAATTTTTTTACGCAACTTCGATCGCTTATTTTTCCCTTTAGAAGGGCCAGCGCCACAAAAACTTCAAAAAACATCTTAATGAGTAATCACAATTTGTTCATTTGCCTTCATTGTTGTCAGGTCGATGCGCCTTTCGCACCAAATTGTATAGAGGACCAGATGCTCCCAAAATCTTCTAGAACGCTGCAAAAGGCGAATGACTGTTCAATAACTAATTTACGAAATCATAATGACCCCCCGAAGCCCAACAACTAAAACACCCCATTTTGGTTTGGGTTTTAGAAATAATGTCTAACAGTGAACGCGAATCCGACAGTAAGAACATGATACTTTAGTGGAAATTTCAGGGGAGCCACACAGTAAATGCAACTTAAACTAAAGTTTGAACCAAAACATGGAACGCCTAATTCTTTCACAATTTGCGAGTTACGACCCCACCTTATAAGCAAGCGTAACCGACCCTTTAGGGTGTCAGCTTTGCACTCATCAAAAAAAGACATGTTTTTTCATTTTAAATAACAGTCTTTTTATACTCTTGACAAAAAGGGGGGACTTTTAAGTCACTACTATGTCCTTAAAAAATCCTCCCAAATACGGAAGAATATTTTGACCCAACCTTTTTAGAAAGGGCTTTTACCTTAGAATACTGAACCTTGGGGAAAGGTTTGACGAAGACACACTTCCCCTAAAGTGCGTTCTGTTTACCCAAAAGGGGAAAAGGGAAATCATGACCCGATTACCACATCTAAAGAGCGTGGCAGAATCAGATGAAAAACATGGGAGACTATCATGTTTCATATTATGGCAGATGTATTTTTGTTGGGGGAAAACGTCTTTGAAAATTCAGAAAGACCTGCATGAAAAAACATTTTGATCCTGCCTTTATATTTCTGCCCCGGGGGAGATTTGGGGGCCTTTTTTAAAAATTTTACTGGATAAATGAATTTTTTTCTGACCTCCAAGATTCAGATGATTAAAAACGGTTTGCGTGGGGGAATTAGTAGGCGTCCACCTTTACTTAAAGCAAACAACAAATTTTGGAAAACGTTTATATCCTAAAAGGTCTAACTACTCATTTTTTAGAGCAACAATTGAAATGAGGGGCAATGGCGCAATCGCTTCCATTACGCAACTTAAAATTTAACAGTTAATACAATAATTTAAAAGACATTAAAGTGTTGACATTTGACGTCAGATACAGCGTGAAAATTCCCTAGAAGTTGATTTAGAAACCCTCAGAACTCCAACCTGCATAAACATCCATTACACGAAATCTAAAAGGCAAAAAAAACCGCCAAAACTTGTGCCTAATTTTCGAGCAAAAAAAAATTATGTCGTCATTACAGACTTCTGCAATTTTATTTAAGACAGGTTTTTAATTTACAGCGTTCATCGTATAATTGCTTTGATCAAAAACATTCATGAAACCCAAAAAATAAAACACTGACCAAATTATTCCACAAGCTTCAAAAAAGACTTTTTAGCTGATGAACAAAATTGTTTCGGGAAAAACTATGGAAACCCACAACGTAAAGATTTAATGGAAACCCAAAAGGGAAAGATGCAATTAAGCTGACTTCAAACTAATTTCAGGGCTCAGAAGATTTTTAGACACTTTTGGTATAATGATGAAAAAAAAAAAAAGTCAAATTGGATAAGCCCCTTTTATGGTTACTGTTTTTAAAATTTTCAAAGCTTTTGATTAAATTTTTTTACACACTTAAGCCCCGTACCTATCCCAAATACTTTACACAGATACAGCATTTTGTTAGATATCCCTACTGAAACATCATAAAGACAAAGGAAATTTGAAGTACAAAAGGGGGTGCAGGGGGTCACACATCCCCCAAAAAATTTCCCCTTTGCATTTTAAGTTAAAAAAAGGTTTAAAAAAAGAAATGAATTTTGGGAAAAGGGATAAGGTTTTTTGGGGTTGGAAAAATGTAAGTATTTGGGGGAAAACTTAAAAAAAAAGGGGAAAATTTATGTTTGAGAAAAATACCAGAAACTAAAAGGATTTTAAAAAATACTTTTCAATAAAAATTTAACTATAGTTTCTAAGGTAAAAAAGGTAAAAAAGAAGTCTTAGAAAAAAAACAAAAAGGGGTTTAAAAAGTTTTCATTGCAAGGCATTAGAACGAATTTCTTTTGGGCCCGGTTTTTTCGGGCCTTTTTTTTAATTTATTAGAAAATTATAAATTATTTCATCCAAATTTTTTATTTTTGGTTGATGGGAATTTTTTTTTTTTAAAATTTTTTTATTTTTGAGGCAAAATTTTGGGATTTTTTTGAAGTGATTTGAAGTTTTGAGTTTGGGGGAAAAAGTTGAAGAAAACAAATAATTAAATTTGGGTTTTTTTTTATTTTGTATTATGTTTTTTTTTGGAATTTTAAAAAAAATTTTTTTAAAAAGGGAATGGGGGGGGGTTATTGAGTTTTTTAAAAAGATTTGGGGGGGTTTTTTTTTGTGGGATTTTAAATAATAAGGGGGATTATTTTAAAAAAGGGAAAAAAAGGAATGGTTTAAAGGGGTTTTTTTTAAATTGGATTTTAAAAAAAAGGTTGTTTGTGGAGGGGAAAATTTAAAGTTTGTTTTGGGAATTGATTGTTGTATGGTTTAGAGTTAATTTAAAATTTTATTGAAGAAAGAGGGGGAGTTTTAAATTTGGTTGGAAAAGAAAAGTTAACGGTAGGGAAAACCCCCTTGAAATTTTGTTAAGTTTTTAATAAAATTGTTGAAGAAGTTTTTAATGGGAAAAATGTTTTTTTTGATTATGGTTTTTTTTTAAAGATTTTGGGGGGTTTGGTGTTGATATATTAATTTGATAGAAAGGGGGGTTTTGTGAATGGGTTTTGATTTGAAGTAGTAAGCTTAAAGGGTTTAAAATCTTTTTTTAAGTATGGGGGAAAAATTGGTATTGATGGGGGGTCGTTTTGACAGGTGACAAAGTGGTCCGATTCGTTTTGGCCTGTAAATAAATTTGCCAAAACGCTTTTTTATAACTTCCTTTGCTGTTTTTCACGACCCAGCTCTTTTCTTACTTTTTTGATTGCTTTATCCCTTCCAATTCCTTTTTGGGGAAAATAAATTTTTTTATTTTTTTTTCAGCAAATTGCGCAACAAAATACACAACGGTCATACCAAAAACAAAAACACATTTCTTGCTCTTTTTTTTTTCTTGGTGATAAAAATCGCTGAATTTTTGGGGGGGCAATTCTGATTGCTTTCCCCTTTCAAGATAATATCTTTTTTCGCTTTATTTAACTTTAAAAGTGTAAGCTCAGCCCGTTTTTTTCAGGTATCGTTAATAAATCCCAACCTCAATCCTGCTTTTCATAGTAACTTGCGCTGCGGGTAGTTTTCTCCAACTTTGTTAAGTCTTTTTTTCTCCCGTCTCCCCCGTTTACTAAACCTAATTTCTTCCGTAAAAACAGCGCATTAACCACAGCCCACCCAAACCATTACGAGTGAAACCATTTTTATAAAAGTATTTTTTTTTTTTTACATATTTATACTGTCTAAATTTTCCCCCGCTTAACTAAAAAATCTTTTGACAAATAACTTTAAAAATAAACAGCTTTGCCGAGCTTAAAATCAGTTTGCCAAATTCTCCGGGTTTTTTTTTTAACAGGGTTTTACCAAGCATTGTGGATCCTACAATTTCCCCCCAAAAACAGCAGAATGGGATACAAGGTTGGGAACAGTTTTTTTCGGGGCCATTTTTTAAAAATAAAATAATTTAATCAATAAAAAACAGAACAGCGATGTCACACACTACAGGGTACCTAAAAACCCTTCCCGAACTTATAAACCAAGTTTAGACCAAGCATTTTGTCCAAAAGGGAAAGGGGTATCTTTGGCAGCATGTGGGGAAAAAAAAACAGACCCGGGAAAAGAAATTTAGCATAGAACAGATCACAAAAGTCGCCACAAAACATTGTAAAGTATCACAACAGTATAACGCAACGGGGCCCAAAAAGGGGAAAAACCTCGGGGAAACGTTCTTAGTTTTTACACAAACTAGTTATAATTTGCGCGCATTGATTTTAACAAAATTTTTTTTGTAATTTTAAACCCGGAACCGTTTTTTAAAAAATCACTAGATTCAGGGGGATCTTTTACAGATTTTAACATTATTGCCCCTAACATGGGGTTAATTACTTTTTAACAATAATTTGTTTCCCCAAAAAATGACCGAGCCAGAAATCAGCAGAATCAGAAAACACTGATCAGGGGGAAAAAGAAAATAAAAACCCCCATCCTGGGGCGTTGGAGCAGAAAAAAATTAGCAGTTCCCAAAAACAGTTACAACAAAATAAAAAACCCAAAAAAAACATAACCCGCCAACCCAACATTTTTCAATGCCACATAAAAACTCAGAACCAAGCAAGTTTTAAATTTAAGGCTCAACCCAAAATCTTTATGGGAAAATTGAACTTAAAACAGTTTTTCACTTTGAGCGCCTTGCTGCTGGGGGGTTATTTTCGTTTATAAAATAATAAACAACCTGGCGAAAACCAAACCCTCAAAAAAAACTCAAACCCCTAAATACAAAGCCCAAAAAAAAAAGGCCAGAACCCCAACAACAAAAGATCATTTTTATCCATTTCAAAAGCAAAAAAAAAAATTTTTTTCTTTTATAAAAAAATCTGGGGGATTATTATTTGTTTAAAATGATGGGGTCAATAAATAAACATGGATCTATAAAAACTTCCATAGACCAAATTGTAATCAAGGGTTGTTTCGATAAGAAATTCATTAGATCTAGCGACTGACTCCCCAAGGACCGACAAGACACCCCGACGATACCGTTTTTTTTAGGCGTATGTGACATAAAAGACATCTACTATTTAAGACAAAAACATAGATTTATTGTTTTTTTCTGATAATTATAAAATAACTTGAATAAAAACTTGGCTTACTTAAGGGTGGCTTTAATTAAAAAAACTTGAGGACTTAATCAAAACTTAGAAGTTTCTTTGGGGGGACTTTATAAACTTAAATGACTTTGGGAAGAACTTAGAAGTGACTGATAAGAACTTTTGAATACTTGAGTAAAACTTGAAGTGACTTGAGTAAGAACTTTGGGGTGGGTTTTAGTAAGAACTTAGAAGTGACTGAGGGTGCAGCGGGCAATTTTTTCTGCTACGAAATGATTTTGCTTTGCCGTCACCGATCCCCCCCCCGGGGGGTGCAGTCAGCTAATTACAGGATCACAGAGCTACACACCGTGAACCCGTTGCTGCCGGCACACCGAACCCTTTCCACAATCCAAGAACCCGTAATTGGGCTGCGCCACAGTTTTCTCGACCAAGTCTTACATGAAATTTGGGAACAACAGTAGAGTTCGGGTTTTGGGTAACACTGTCGCGCAGTTGAAAAATTCCGCACAAAGGGGTTTTTGAACACGGGGGGTGTAAAATTGCCGACCGTGACAGGAATTAAAGAGAGTCACAGGAAAGCAATTATTGCAAAATTGTGCAATGTTAGGTAAGTGGTAATTTATAAATTTAGAAAAATAGGGGTGGTTTTTTTGCCATGATATTTAAAAACCCTTTCACAGGTTTTTTTCAAAAAAAGGAAACTGAAACTTCTACGCTCCGCCTAACACCTTCTCTTCTCAATGAAGTTAATCCTTTTATTCATCGTTTTTTAAATTTTTAAACAAGTTGCAAATTCCCCCATTTTAAAAAAAAAAACTAAAGCAAGGATACATAAAAAAAAAACTGAAAAAGGGAAAAAAGAAAAAAATAGAAGGGAAAATAAAAAAAGACTACGTTTGCAAACCCAACTCTTAAAAAATGTTTAAATGGAAATTTATGAAAGAAAAGGAAAACAAAGGGGGAAAAACAACTTTTAAAAAAAGTCAGGGGGGATTTTACTGACGAAGTCAACCCCCTTTTTTTGGGGTGCCTTCGGGGGCCACCGGAAAACAAATTCTTAGTATTCTACCCGGCAACCCATTTACTTTTGGCTTTCCGGGGACATATTTCTTGCTGTTGCATAAAAAAAAGGCATTGACACTGTAGCAGAGGGTTTAAAAAAATTAAGTAAGTTTATTTTTATAATTTTTTTAGTTTTTTAAAAATTTTAGCATGTAAAAAATGTTCTTTTTGTGACCTTTTTTTCCCTTTCCCCCTGTTTGTTTTAGATAATCGTTATTTTTTTGGTTTTTGAAGCTACTTGTCAAGAACAAAAACACGGGGGTTTTGGGTCCCAAACCCCCCAAAACTGGTTGAGGGGGGTTTTTGGGGTAGACCCCGTGTTTTAAAAAGTTCTCCTTTTTCTCCAATCCTGAACCCGATTTTGCCGACCACCGGTTTCCCCCTGTCCCCCCGTCTCCGTAGACGGATGAAATACTTCATACTGCAAGGGCAGCAAGGCGCCTCTACAGCTCATCAGACCAAAGGTCCCGTTCTGCGACGGGATAGTTTGGGGGCCTTTAATCCCCCGATGATCGGCAGTGTCCAACGCCCCCCCGGGGCCCCCGCGCGTGATTTGGAGGGCACGGTTAGGGGGGTGTTTTCCAGTTCACGTCCTCCTCCTGGCCCCGTTCCTGTAGGGGTCCCCCTCACACTGGGGCTGCAATGGATTTGGGGAGGGGGAAAAGCGACGGGCCAGCACTCAGGTGTTTTTTTGCATGGGGTGGGGGGAATGGAGTATATCTAAGGGCCTTTTGGTTTTCCCCCTTCGTGGAGGGGCACCCCACTTGAAGCTTAAGTTTTTTTTCCTAGGGCAATGGGGTCGAAGGGACCAACTTCTTCTCTTGGTACGGTCTGGCACCATGTATGGCAGCGGTACTGTAAGGGTTTATGGGAATTTTTAGGGTTTTGAACCGCAGGTAACGTCCAGTGAAAAAAAAAAACTCTTGCTGCAGTCTGAAGTACTGATGGCCAACTTTCCCAGGCTTTCCCAATGTTAAGCTCATTGGTCAGTCACCTTGCTGTGACGGGGGGCCCCCCGGGGAAATGAAGTCTTTTACGACATCGTTTTTCCCGTTTCCCACTACTGCGCTCCTTGTGCTGATGGCTCACCTGACATCATTTCTTTTTGTCTGACCTCTTTCCGCGGGGGACAAAGGCCGAACGCCTGCAGCTCACCGATAGCTTCTCGTTTCCCAACATTGGGACTTCTGACAACTGCTCGCAGCTTCACCGATATCTTCCGCTGGTTCCTGCAACATTGTGGCTGCTGACAACTGCTCTGCAGCTTCACCGAAGCTTCCGCGTTTCGCAGACATTGGGACGTCTGACGAATGCTTTGCAGCTTCACCGATATCTTCCGCTGGTTTCTGCAGACTTGTGGACGTCTGACGACTACCCCTCACTTCACCGATATCTTCCCGGTTCCGCAGACATTTTTCTGCTGACAACTCTCTGCACTTCCCCCGATATTTCCGCTGGTTTCCGCAGACATTGTGGCTGTCTACGACTGCTCTGCAGCTTCACCGAAACTCCGTGGTTCCTGCAGAATTTGGGCGCTGACAACGCTCTGCACTTTCACCGATATCTTCCGCGGTTTTCCCGCAGACTTTTGGACTGTCTACAACTGCCTGCAGCTTCAACCGAATCCCGCGGGTTTCCGCAGACTTGTGGACTGCCCACGAACTCCTGCAGCTTCACTGATATCTTCCGCGTTCCGCAACATTTGGGGCTTCTGACAACCCTGCAGCTTCACCCTATCTTCCGCTGGTTCCCAGACATTGTACTGCTGCGAACTGCTCTGCAGCTTCACCGATATCTTCCGCGTTCCTGCAGACATTGTGACTTCGGGCGAACGCCGCAGCTTCACTGATATCTTTTCCCCTGTTCCTCAGACATTGTGGGCTGCTGGCGAACTGCTCTGCAGCTTCACCGATATCTTCCGCGGGTTTCCCGCAGACTTTTGGACTGCTGACGAAAGCTCTGCAGCTTCACCGATACTTCCCGGTTCCTGCAGAAAGTGGATTGTCTACGAACTGCTCTGCACTCACCGATACTTTCCCCTGGGTTTCCCGCAACATTGTGGGCTGTCTGACGAACTGCTCTCAGCTTCACCGAATTTTTCCCCTGGCCTCAGGGACTGGGGACGAACTGCTCTGCAGCTTCCTTTATATCTTCCCCTGTTCCCCGCCCGACATTGTGCGACTGACGAAATGCTCTGCAGCTTTACGATATCTTTCCCCGTTCCTGCAAATTTTGGGGCTGCTACAACTGCCTTTTAGTTTACCGATAGCTTCCATGGGTTTCGCAGACATTTTGGACTGTCACAACTGCCTGCACTTCACCGATATCTTCCCTGGGTTTCCCGCAGACATTTGGGGCGTCTGACGAACTGCTCTGCCTTCACTGATATCTTCCGTGTTCCTTTTCAGACATTGTGGACGTCTGACGTGGCTGAACATCGTGGGGGAAGCCCGGGCGCAGCTGGTTCCTTTTACTATTATGCCTTTTTCGGGGGTTTCATTTTTTGTTTTCAGAACCCCCCCCATTTCTACAAAGAACCTGAAAGTTGTGGAAAAAAACGAAAAAATGGTGTGGGGGGGGGGGGGGGGGGGGGGGGGGGGGGGGGCAAAAGTTTTTTTTTTTTTTTTTTTTTTTTTTAAGGGTTAAAAAAAAAGAAAAGGGGAAAAGAAAAAAGAAAAAAGAATGTGCAAAGATAAAGAAAAGGAAATCAAAGTTGAAGCAAAACTTTAAAACAAGTGCAGGAGGTGATTCATCTGACGATAGTCAACTCCCACTTTTTTAGGCTGCCTTCGGGCGGCCACCGAAAGCAAGTTCTGTGACGTATTTCTACCTGTGCAACCCATTTACTTTTGGCTTGACCGGTGACATTATTTCTTGCTGTTGTCATATAAAAAAGGCATTGACACTGTAGCAGAGGATTCACAAGACATTTAAGGTAAGTTTATTATTATAATTTGTAGTTGTTTTTAAAATTATAGCATGTAAAAAATGATTCTTTTTGTGACCTGTTTTTCACTTCCCACATGTTTGTTTGTAGATAATCGTTATTTTTTTGGTTATTGAAGTCTTACTTGTCAGAGAACTATAAAACACGGGGTTTAGGTTCAACCGCCCAAAACTGGTTGAGGGCGGTTGGGCTAGACCCCGTGTTTTATAGTTCTCTCTTTCTCTCCTAATCCTGAAACCTGATCTGCCGACCACCGAGATTCCCAGCTGTCACAGCCGTCTCCGTAACTGGATGAAATACTTCATGACTGCAAGGACAGCACGGCGCCAGTCTACAGCTCAGTCAGACTCACAAGGTCCCGTGTCGTGCGACGGCATAGTGTGGCCGTTAATCCTCCCGAGTGATCGGTCAGTGTCCAGACGTCGCCCCGGGTCCTGCGCGTGATTTGGAGGTCACGGTTAGGTGGTGTGTTGCCAGTTCACGCCTGGCCGTCCTCCTGGTCTTGTTCCTGTAGGTGTCCACCTCAGCACTGGGTCTGCCAGATGGATTGTGGAGAGGGGAGACGAGCGACGGGGCCTAGCTATCTCAGGTGTTTTCTGCATGGGATGGGGCGTAATGGAGTTATGATCTGAAGGCCTTCTGGTTTTCCCCTTGGCGGTGGAGGTGCACCTCCACTTGAAGCTTAGAGTTTTTTTCCTAGCAGATGGGATCGAAGGCACCAAGCTTCTTCTCTTGGGTAGCGGTCTGGCACCATGTATGGCAGCGGTACTGTAAGGTTGATGGCAGATTTGAGGTTATAGAACCGCAGGTAAGCGTCCAGTGAAAACAAAAAGCTCTTGCTGCAGTCTGAATGTACTGAGTCGGTCAAACGTTGCCCAGGCTTTCCCAATGTTAAGCTCATTGGTCAGGTCACCTTGCTGTCGACGGGGCCTCCCGGGAACGTGAAGTCTTTGACGACATCGATCTCTGTTATGCCCAGCTACTGCGTCTCCTTGTGGCTGATGTGCTCACCTGACATCATGTTCTTCGTCTGACCTCTTTCCGCTGGAGGACAGGCCGAACTGCTCTGCAGCTCACCGATAGCTTCTGCTGGTTCCTGCAGACATTGTGGACTGTCTGACGAACTGCTCTGCAGCTTCACCGATATCTTCCGCTGGTTCCTGCAGACATTGTGGACTGTCTGACGAACTGCTCTGCAGCTTCACCGATAGCTTCCGCTGGTTTCTGCAGACATTGTGGACTGTCTGACGAACTGCTTTGCAGCTTCACCGATATCTTCCGCTGGTTTCTGCAGACATTGTGGACTGTCTGACGAACTACTCTGCAGCTTCACCGATATCTTCCGCTGGTTCCTGCAGACATTTGTGGACTGTCTGACGAACTGCTCTGCAGCTTCACCGATATCTTCCGCTGGTTCCTGCAGACATTGTGGACTGTCTGACGAACTGCTCTGCAGCTTCACCGATATCTTCCGCTGGTTCCTGCAGACATTGTGGACTGTCTGACGAACTGCTCTGCAGCTTCACCGATATCTTCCGCTGGTTCCTGCAGACATTGTGGACTGTCTGACGAACTGCTCTGCAGCTTCACCGATATCTTCCGCTGGTTCCTGCAGACATTGTGGACTGTCTGACGAACTGCTCTGCAGCTTCACTGATATCTTCCGCTGGTTCCTGCAGACATTGTGGACTGTCTGACGAACTGCTCTGCAGCTTCACCGATATCTTCCGCTGGTTCCTGCAGACATTGTGGACTGTCTGACGAACTGCTCTGCAGCTTCACCGATATCTTCCGCTGGTTCCTGCAGACATTGTGGACTGTCGGACGAACTGCTCTGCAGCTTCACTGATATCTTCCGCTGGTTCCTGCAGACATTGTGGACTGTCTGGCGAACTGCTCTGCAGCTTCACCGATATCTTCCGCTGGTTCCTGCAGACATTCTGGACTGTCTGACGAACTGCTCTGCAGCTTCACCGATATCTTCCGCTGGTTCCTGCAGACATTGTGGATTGTCTGACGAACTGCTCTGCACTTCACCGATATCTTCCGCTGGTTCCTGCAGACATTGTGGACTGTCTGACGAACTGCTCTGCAGCTTCACCGATATCTTCCGCTGGTTCCTGCAGACATGGGGACTGCTGACGAACTGCTCTGCAGCTTCACTGATATCTTCCGCTGGTTCCTGCAGACATTGTGGACTGTCTGACGAACTGCTCTGCAGCTTCACAGATATCTTCCGCTGTTCCTGCAGACATTGTGGACTGTCTGACGAACTGCCTT
>CM031602.1:2945863-2956906 GCA_018398815.1 Conus ventricosus
TTCTTTTCACTGTCACTTTCACAAGCACGACACAACTGCTGGCACTGGTTTTGGTCTGCTGGCACCGCAGCGGGTGCGGCGCGGGCATTTGGGACTGCCGAAAAAGGGGCGCTGGCCAATATGAGTCAACCCCCCCGTTAAATAGAACATGACTACAACACGATCGTTCCCCTTTCTTTCTTCCTCTTTAAACCATTGCACTCCTCCTCTCTCTCTCTTCTATCTGCTCTTATCAAATGGAAGGGTTGCTTTTTTTTCCTTTTTTTTTTTTTTTTTTTTTCCCCCATAGTTAGCAACTCTCTTTTTTCCACATCCTTTTTGTCCTCCCGCAATATCTCATGCTAATCTCTCAACTTTTTCCTTCTCTCCTCCCCTCATCTCTCTCTTTTCCCCAAAGCAGACCACCCCGGGACCTCCTCTTTCTCCCTCTCTTTCTTTCTCCCCCCCCCTTTCCCTCCCGTTCTCCCCTCCAATCCCTTACCCCTTCCGACTGTCAAAAAGGGGCAGTACCTTTGGCAGTATTTTTACCCCCTCGATCAAAGTTATCTCCCTCAATTTCCTTTGGGATTTCCCAAATCATGAAGTCCCCTACACCCTTACTCTTTGGGGTGGTCAAGGTCATTTAATTGATTAGCTAGTTTTCACCCCCCCCCACATTTCCTTCCCCCCCTTTCCACCTAACGGCCCGTAGGCTAATGGGGGGGCCCTGGATGAAATTGGCTAGATAGTCTGGGTAGCGCCCAAGTCGCCAAACCCCTACAGACCTGGTCCGCCACTTAGCGGTCGGGGGGCCGACCGTCTCCGGGGGGATGGGGATTACCTCCCCCTTGTCCCCAAAATTTGGCTGAGGCATGCTTAAGGGCGCGGGAGCGAGTCGGTTTAAGCCGTTTTCAAACCCGGGCTGGCAACTCCACGATTTGCTTTTTTTTTTTTACCGGACAATTTCCCCCTCAAAAAGATTTTCCCGCATTGTCTCAAAACAACGGTACAAAAAAAAACACCCAAATTTTGCTGACACACAGCTACACGGCAAAGTTGAAAAATATTTTACAAAAAACTTTTAAAAAATTTATAGAATACTTTAGTGAAAACCCCCCCAAATGATTATCATTGAGTGCGCTCTTTGCATTTTTTCGACCCATTTATAACGACCCTGGTGCACTTTCCCATCCCCTCCCCGGGGTTTTGCCACATCTTTTTTTCAACTTCTTTAAAACACAATTAATAGATCGATTCCAGACACTTCACTGAGGAATCCCATCCTCACTTTTTGCAAAAAATGCATTACACACAAGCGACTGTACTCCAAGCAAAACTACATTCACATAACAAGTCCACAAAGAAAAAAAACAATCTCAACAAAAAAATATGAACCAACCAACGGGAATAACCCATTCCAACAACAAACTGAATCAACCAATATCAACAAAGCACCCCGATTACTGACTTCCTCTATTGAGCTTGCTAACTACCCCTTTAAATATCAGCTCCGACATTCTGCACCTGGAATGTACTGCACTGGGTACCTGTAGGGCTGCAGTCCTTCCCCAAACGAAACCCTCTGTTTTTCACTGGCCTCCTGCGGAATTTGAGTGGGTTGGGGATCTGTCTCTATCACAAACGCTTTTCCCCTACAATATTTTGGAAATTCGCACGGCCCACACAACGGCTAAACACTCCTTCTCTACATTTTCGACCCTCTTTACCTTGAATCCCGCTAGTCTCACGGAAACTCGACCTCCAGCCCTGCAACAATACCCACCTTCCCACCCCCTATCATCGTCCGCAACAAAAAAAGGTTTTGGGCAATCGGGAGCTTCAAAGGGGCGGAACCTATCTTTCCCAAAACCCTCCAGTGCTTCTCTGCAGCTCTGACCACTCGACCACTGCCGGTTTCCCCCCTTGACCAAATCACTGGAGGGCCGGATTGCGCGAAATTTGGAACAAACTCCCATAAACCCAATAAAACCACAGACTCCTGACTTTTTTTGGGCTTTTCTCTCGAAACATCCTTCTCCACCCTTCCCCATCCGGCTGCTTTGTTCGCCCCGCAACAAAACCTAGAAACCCCTTGGAAAACCAACCTGGCATTTGTTGGGCTGGCGTGAGATTGGGTTTTTCTCAACCCCTCTAAAAAGCTCCTAGCTGCCCCTCAATCTCCTCCCCTGTCTCGATGCTATCGAATGTCACCATGAAATTCACAACGCCCTTCCAACCCGTCAATAACTTTCCCCTCATCCGGAAGACTGCGGGGCTACCATCCCCCAAAGGAAGTCTCGCCACTGGGATCCCCCCTAGGATGGAGAAACTGGACTTTTTGATCCTCACCAAACATTTGCCATAACCCTTTCTCAATCATCCTGGGGAAAAACTGCTCTTTCTTTTTGGGGGATCTGAGCAACAGTCTTCCCTTTCGGGAGACCCCGCATCGCCTTGGGACACGTTCAACGTCAATCAAAACAGAATCGATGTCCCTACTTTTTTCCCCACTAACGAGGGGGCACTATACATATTTTCTTCAATCCCCCAAGGTCCAACACTTTTCTCCTCCCTCCTCGATCATTGCTTGGGGGCATATGGGGTCGGGGAGGGTTTCACAGACGGGGTTTTTCGATGTTAACTCCCCCTACATGTCTCTAATTGTCCTCCTTTATCAGTCAGGGACCCCTTACTGTTTCAGAGCCCCCTAACCCCCTGTCTCCACGGGGTACCCCTTTATACATGACACTCCCCTTTTGACTCTTTTCCCGGAAACTCAGGCAAAAAAAATCTCCCCCCTTTTTCTGCTGGGTCTTCTTTACCTCCATAATTGTGCTCGCCCCAGTCTGGGGTTTACCTGAAATATTTGCAACAAAATTTTTATGGAAAAATTTTGATTTCCCATTTACATCGATTCGGGATCCGACTACCTTTTAAAAATGGTAAAGGGCCCCTTTCCCAAACACAAGCTTTTTGTACCTGGGGAAACATAACAAATTGATCTCCCCCTTTAGGGTTTTCTTCCCCACCTTTCCTGTCAATTGTTTTTTTCTGGCGACCCTAGCCTCCTGCAAACTCCCCTGCCCTTCATGCTCCCCTACCTTTGCGTAGGTCCACCACATACTGATAAGGGGTTTTAAACCTCTTCTGACTCCTGTTCTCCGGACCCCCAGCTCTTTGAGAATGCACACCGGTCCCCGAACTGTCCGCCCATACAGCAGCTCAAAGGGCGAAAAGCCTGTGCTTTCCTGAGGGCTTCCCTGTGGGCCCAAACAGTGCCGCGGGAATGTAGCGGTCCCAATCTGCTAGCCTTTCCTCACAGAGCTTTTTTAAGATGCCCTTCACACACCGTTGAATCTTTCCACCAACCCATTGCATTGTGATGGTATGGGGAGTGAGCAGCTGTGTGATCCCTAGCACCGTGACCTCCCTCACACGCCGGGAGGTGAACTGTGACCCCCGTCACTGAGAATTGTGCGGGCACACCCACGCAGAAAAGATGTCTACCAGCCCCTTCAGCGACCTGTTGGGGATCTACGCCTTTCAATGCAACCGCTTCTGGTATCTGGTCGCGTAGTCCACAAGTGTCAACACATACCTGTGCCCCCCTTTTGGGAACGGCGCGATTGGCCAATCAGTCAACAGCCACCCTCCTGAATGGAGTGTCAATTAAAGGAGCGTTTAAGAGGCCCTTCCTCTCCACCCTCTTGGGCTGACCTTTGACACACGTCACATGACATGCAGAAACGCTTAAATGTCTGCCATTGCTCCGGGCCAATGAAAGTCATCAAAGATTCGGTCAGCTGTTTTTGCTGGTGCCGAGATGCCCCGCCATGAGCGACTCGTGACCCCACTGACAGACAGTGTCACGATAACCTGCTGGTACCTCTAACTGAGGGGTCACCTTACCTTTTTCCCCCTTTGGTGAACACTCGTACAACAGCCCGCCTTTCGCAAGAAATTCTGTCTCACCTCCTCTAACCTCCTGTTTCTCTCCACCTCTTGCCAACTCCCAAACTTCACGAGCGAAGGGTCTTGTTCCTGCGCTGCCCTAAACTCACAGGCGACACATCTATGCTGACTTCCTTGCGGGAACGACTAACGGTTATCAACCCTTTCCTCCTTTTTGCTCCGTGTTTGAACTGCGCCCCTGTAGCATCAACAACTCAGGATCCCCGGGATCCCTTGCCCCGGAATATTCCAATGATCAAATAAATGAAGGGGTTTCTCCATCACCACGCAGACAACTCGCCTGAGAAGTAAGGTACGTACTTCTATCTTAGCAACTTTGGGAAAATCCCTCACAGTGCCATCGATTAGAGTACAGTCTGGGTTTGCCCTGTCAAATCCCCTTTCTCGACCAGCGTTGTTCGTACCACCCCGCATGAACAACCAGTGTCTCGTAACACTTTCACCCTCTGCTGGCCAATCCCCTTCTTCCACTGGTAAAGAACCACTCAGCCTAGTGCCCTCCATCCCTGACACGACTGCTGTCCAGTTTCACCATAGGCTGCACTCCCACCCTCTCGACTGAATCCCTTTGGTTCCACTGCAGGTCGTTTCCCTTGACGACCCTTATCCACCTCTTGCAAGCTGCTGCCTTCTGGGAAACCTCATGCGACAATCCCTCGCCACATTCCCTTCTTGTGACAAATGAAACACCTAATGTCCCTTGCCCTTTTTTTCCCCCCACCACGGGGGTTGCAACTTTCAGAAAACTCCCCTATCTCCTTCCCTTTTCTCCCCGGCCTCACCTGTTTTCTCCTGCACCTTATCCCAAACTCCCTCTCTATACACCTTGAAAACTTCAACAACTCCCTGCTGTCTCGGCTGTCCTCTTTAAAATTAAGGTTAACTCGGCCGGCAAACCGACAAAATCTGTTTTTTCAAACTACTTTTTCAATTCGCAAACCCTTTTTCGACCACCAACTCAACCACTTCTCAAATAGTGACCAAACGTCCCAAACTGAGTTACGCCACCTGCTTGTAATTTAGCTGAAAAAAATTTCCCAAACCCCCCTCCTCGGGAAAACCTTTCACAACGTTTCCCTTTCACAGCGCCAAAAAATCAGACTGTTGTTCTGCGGAAACGCAGTAAAAATTTTGTAAGCCTTACCCTCATAACCCCGACAAAATGACCCCACTCTTCTGGACCAAACCCACTTCGAAAACTTTTCGAACGACTGTTTTATGCTAAATCGAATCGTTTCCTTCAGAGAAGGGGCAATTTTTGGGTCGGGGGGCAAGCCGCACAGAGTCCGGGAAACTGAACCCCTCCTCGGTGGTCTCCCTTTGTTTTACTTTCCTTAACCAATTGAACTTTAGTCTTCGGGGTTCCCTGCTTTTTCCATACTTTAACCTTTCTTTTCCGCTTCATCTTTCTTTTTTCCTTGTTTCCCTTTTTCTTCTCCCTGCTTCATTCTTTCTGTTTTTTCCCCTACCTAATCTTACCTAATCCTTTTTTTCTATTTCTTGCGCCTCTACTGCAATAGGGCTTTTTTCCGCGCTTTCATCTTTTTCCATCTTTGTTGGTTCTCAACAAACGCACGCAACCACTCCCATAACCTAATCACAGCACCTCAAAAAGTTGTTAAAATGGGGGTTTTTTTTTTCCCCCATTAATCCCTTTTTTTTTTTTTTTTTTTTTCCTCTACACAGCCAAACTGGGGGACCGACACATGCAAATAGCAAATCCAAAAATACAATTTTATTTGGGACACGAAAGGTTTTTAAAACCCCAGCGCCGACCCAACATGAAGCAATTTAAGGGTAATCTGTCGAAATAAGTACTCGGGGGCAAAATGCCAAGCCATTTTAACATCTTAACAATCCCCAAGCCAGTATTTAACTATCGGAAACATACAGTAAGACAACCCCTTGTCTTAGGATTACAATATTTGAATCCCACCACTTCCTCCTGAGAAGTTGAACAATTTAAAAAATGGCCAGAATACCTGGAACCCCAAATAAATTGTCAACCTCGGTGATGTCAGGGGAGGAAAGGGACTACGCACCCCCCAAACCACCACAGCTTGCTTACATCCATTCTAATCAGCATTCGTCACATCAAACCACAGTAAAGTCATAACTTTTCTACACAGTTCATAGAACAAAAATCAACATATGAATCAAAAAAAAATAAAACATTTTCCCTTTTCCCGAACTTCCAAATCATTTATCTAAAAAATATTTAATAAAACCCGGTATAAAAAGATTTTTACTTTACCTGGCCAGGGGATCTTTTCTATTTACGAATCAGTCTTTTTTCTTTTTTTTTTTTTTTCACGTCATTTTTACAAGCACGACCAACGCGCCGTTTTTGGCGCGCACCGTCGGGACGCGGGGCTGGCGTTGGGGCGCCGAGAAAGGGCCGGCCAATATGAGGGCGAACCCCCGTTAAGATAGAACATGACATCAACACGATCTGCTCCTTTCTTTTTCCTCATTAAACCCTTGCACTTCTCTCTCTCTCTCTTTTTCTACTGCTCTTATCAAAAAGGACATGTTTTTTTTCTTTCCTTTTTTTTTTTTCTTTCTTTTCCCCTTCATTAGTTAGCAACTCTCTTTTCCACATTCCTTTTTCCCCTCGCGACTATCCAGCTAACCCCCAAAGGGGCTCTTCTCCCCCCCCATCCCCCTTTTTCCTCAAGCAACCTACACCCCGACCCTTTTTCCTCTCTCTCCTCTCTTTTGTTCTCCCCCCGTTCTCCCGTTCCCCTCCACATCCTCTTTTCCCGTTCCGATCTTCAAAAAGGCGAGTACCCTTGTCAGTATTTTTACCGCCTCGTAGGAAGACCCCTTAACCCCTTGGATATTTAAATCATACATCACGCCTACACCCTTACCTCTTGGTGGGCAAGGGGCATTTTTTGATTACAAATTTTTCCCCCCCACTACTACCTTTCCCCCCTTCCTCCTAACGCGCCGTATCTTAACTCGTGGCCCGTCAGGGAATTGCAAAGTCTGGGGGAGGGGCCCCGATGTCGACCAACCCTATCAGACCTGGCGGTCCCCCACTTTTCTTTTGGGGGACCGACCGTCTCCGTGGAGGATGAGGAAGCCTCCCCCTTTTTCCCAAATTGGGGAGGGGGATGCTGAACGCGGAGTCGAGTCGGGCTTAACCATTCAACCGGCTGGGAAATCCAGACTTTCTTGTTTTATTTTGTTTTCCGTGACAATAAAATTTTATTCTGTTTTAAAATACGGAAATTTTAAATTTTTGTTATTATAAAAGTACAAAACTAGGTCCCCAGACCAAACAGTAAAACCATCTTTCTCGCTCCCCCATCTCTTCCCCCTTTTTCCCCCACTAGCTCTCTCTAGCTCTCTCATTCTGTCTCTCTCTCTCTCTCTTCCTCTCTCTCTCTCCCCTCCCTCCCTCCCCCCCCCCTTCTCTCTCTCTCTCTCTCTCTCTCTCTCTCTCTCTCTCTCTCTCTCTCTTCTCTCTCTCTCTCTCTCTCTCTCTCTCAAATTCATCTCACGGAAGTATTTCAATAATCCTTGCCTTTTCAATTTAACCTTGTTAAGTCAGTGTCATCATCAAATGAAAACACGGTTTAACAGTTAACTATATATTCATATAAAGCATTCAAGAAGCGCAGTATGTATATAACATTAAAAAAAATACCGGTGTCCGTCTCCGACGTGATTTTTAAATGTATATCCCCATTCTAAGAGGCTATGGCCTTTATGAATAAACATTTGGGTCTTGAGTCTCTCTCTCTCTCTCTCTCTCTCTTCTCTCTCTCTCTCTCTCTCTCTCTCTCTCTCTTGTGTCTGTCAGTCTGGAGAGAGAGAGAGAGAGAGAGAGAAGAGAGAGAGAGAGAGAGAGAGAGAGAGAGAGAGAGATTCAGGTGGTCCATTTCAGAAAGTCTTGTCCCCAAATAAAGGAATGAGTAAACATAATACATCATCAGAAACAAATATTCATCACACACACAAGTCTACCCAGCACAACTAATTGGCAACACCAAGATATAGCTGTTTCTCCAGATTCGAATGTCGTACAGAAACACAAGAACAATTTTCGAACAACTATGAAGATTACGACATGAATTGGGTCAATTGAAATAGGGAAGGCCGTCTCTAAAACGTTGGCTGAATCAGTCGAGTTCTAGGGTACTGTAGGGTAAACAGCAAAGAACAAAACGAATCTCATTTTCTTGAGACTCTTTGCACAGAGGACAAAGCGAATCGTTGGAGAGAGAGAGAGAGAGAGGGGGGGGGGGAGCGAAAACAAGGCTAAAGTACATGTTCAAGTGTACACACAAACACTTAAAATCCCAAACTCAATTGAAACACACACACACACACACACACACACACACACAGAGGGAGGTCGGGAAAGGGGGCGGGCTTGGGGTGAAACAATACCCTTCGCATGTTGCTTGTAAACCGCGGCCATCCTGACGTCATGACACGCTCTGGGTGCACGCGCGATCGGTGCACCACCACGACTCGGTGTGATGTCTGATGGCTGCACCAGTACACAATGCAGTGTCTGATAGGTGCACGAGTACTCGGAGCCATGCCTGATGAGTGCACGAGTACTCGGTGCAACGTCTGTTGGGTTTCACGGGTACTCGGCGCTCTCCACACCACATCTGTACGTGTCCAGGTGCGACATGAAAAATGACATCTTTCTGATACTCTTCTGATTTCAGACAGAGAAAATGTATGGGAAGTATTACGAATTTTGATGGTAATGGTGACGACGATGATGATAATGATGATGATGATGATAATGGTCATGATCACGACGACGACGATGATAAGAGTAATGATGATGATGATGATGATGATGATGATAATGGTCATGATCACGACGACGACAATGATAAGAGTGATGACGATGATGATGATAGTGATGGTGATGATGATAAGCAGATCATATACAAAGTCGTCTTTTGAATCGCAACGAGCTTCTCTTCCTCCATGATAGAAAAAAATAATACATATGGCTTTTAAAAAGATCGTCCTGACGGTTCAAGTTGCAGTAACATCTGCCCTCACGGGCTGTCAGGAACAGCAACCAGGGGAATTTACGTTGTTAGAGGAATACACCGATCAAGACAGAGAGAAGGAGAGAAGAGAGAGGAGAGAGAGAGGGAGGAGAGGAGAGAGAGGGAGAGGAGAGGGAGGGGGGACGGGAGGTGAGAAGGTGGCACAAGGGAAACGGTGAGAGGTCAGGGGTGTCCGCTGTCGTCCTTTCATACGTCATGATGAGTAAAACAAATTGCCCGTGCGGGGGCCGTAAGAGTGTGTTGGTGTGTGTGTGTGTGTGTGTGTGTGTGTGTGTGTGTGTGTGTGTGTGTGTGTGTGTGTGTGCGCGCGCGCTGCTTTCTATGTTCTCCTCTCTTCTGCTTTGTGTGTGTGTGTTCTCTCTCTCTCTCTCTCTCTCTCTCTCTCTCTCTCTCTCTCTCTCTCTCTTCTCTTCTCTCTCTCTCCGCGCGCGTGTGTGTGTGTGTGTGTGTGTGTGTGTGTGTGTGTGTGTGTGTGTGTGTGGTGTGTGTGTTTGTGTTTCCGGACAGGCACATTAATGTTTGTGGATGTAAATGATAAATCAAATCAGCTGGGAAAGAGAAATGACGAGGGCTGGGCGGGCGCGCCGTTGTGTGTGTCAACAAATGGAAACATGAGGAAGAGGGTTAGCGGAAGCCGCCTCTAACCTAGGTGCAGTGAATGATGACGGATGAACGTCTTCATCATGACGTATGAAAGACCTGACGTCAAATCAGCTTGATAGGAGATGACATGACGGACCCTCAGGCGGAACAGAACACGTCAGAGCAAGCATCCTCTTTCACTTTTCTGTTCTCCCTCCCCCCCCCCCCCCCCCCCCTTCCGAAGAGTCACATAGCCACAAGTAATGTACCATAGAAAAGAAATTTTACAGAGCATAGTCGAACAAGTTATACAATCCACTTGGAAGAACAATGTGAATGTGGTCCAGACCTTTTCCAGACATCTCCAGGGCGAAGATGTTGCCAAATCCTGGAAGCTAGACATTTTATGAACATTTTGGCAGTGTCTGCAACATTACGAAATCGACACTTCTGAGAAATAGTCATCCCTTACAACTTTGGCTTTGTGCAGTCATGAAAGACGTGAAATGATTATGATAGGGAAACGTTGTGAACAATGTTAAATTACGTTCTGTCAAAATCGGGCCAAACAATACAGAGGTGGGGACATATATAGTTGTACGGTTTGATTGAAAACCGAAGTAGAACTCTCTCTCTCTCTCTCCTCTCTCTCTTCTCTACTCTCTCTCTCTCTCTCCTCTCTCTCTCTCTCTTTTTTTTTTTTTTCTTTTGGCCTTGAGACCCTTGGTTTTGTTTCTGGTTGTCAGTACTGGTTTCTTATTTAACTCCTAAAGGCTCTTAACACTCATAAAGATTTAAGATTTCTAAAATCACTTTAAAAACTTTGAAACTCTAAATTCTGTAAAATTCTAAAAAGTTCTCCGGATCTCAGCTGTTTAATTTTTCCCTGTGGTTGTGTATGGATAGGCCATAGTGTTGAAAGGAAATATTTTGGGCTGAACTGGGAAGAGTTTTGTTTCTTTTTGTTTCCTTTATTATTTTTTTTTTGCTTAGTTAGTCCCTATTATTCAAATAAACACTTTGTTTTGTTCTTACTCTATTTGTGGACTCCAGTCTGTTTATATTGGAAATTGTGTTGAGTAGTTAGAAACAAAGATACTTAACAAGCACGCACCTCACCCAAATTGTAACCCAAGAAAGGGAGGGTTGTTAAGGGTTCAAGTTCGCTGGACCTAAAGAACTTTAAAACCAGAAGGACACGGGTTACATAACTTAAAAACCCAGAAAGACACGGGCACAGCCCTCCTTGCGACGTGCTGTCTTGATCCTTCGTTGCTAGGCCCTGAACAAGCGCCAGTGTTTGTGATCTTCAGCTGGCCACTTAGCTCAGCTCCAGTCCCGTCGTCTCAGCCCGAATTTGCCCGATGCCGAAGGGGCCTGTGGTGAATCCTTTGGGAATCACTGGCCACTCACTCTACAGACGTCGTCCTATCCATCGGTCCCCTGTGATTGGTCATCC
>CM031602.1:2957006-2973981 GCA_018398815.1 Conus ventricosus
GTACTGGTAATAAACATGAAAGTTTATATACTGACCTTACTAAAAGATTAGGATGGTTTAAATGGTTTGCATATGAAACACCGCAGCCAGTAGTTGCGCAGTAAATGGCAAAATTTAACTGATTCGGGTAAAGCGTCATAGGGCGAGATGACCATGCTGATGGCACTCTATCACTCTTTATTGGCGGATTTAAATATTTAGTTAGTGGGTTTACAAGTCTGACTTGAAAGCCATATGATTCGTCTACTGCAATGGTTAGTAAACTGAAGTCCAAAGATTTGGGGTTATAAAACGCTCCTACATTTTAAGTGGCACTTTCGTTATATTTAAAAGGTTCCATTTTTTAAAAATAGTTTTTAAAATAGTTATAAAAAGATGTACATCTATATAACCCAACAAAACAAGCGTGTGTTATTCATCATCATCATCAGTCCTCTCCGTGCCTGCTGGCGCTTGAGGCTATGGCAAGAGATCTCCATCTGGCTCTGTCTGCGGCTGCTTTGGGGGCTGTGTTGAGAGTCAGTCCTTTGCCTTTCAGCTCTCTTTCTATTGTCCTGCGCCAGGTTTCCTTCGGTCGCCCCCGCTTTCTTTTACCTTGGGGGGTCCAGTGCAGGGCTGTTCTGGGGAGTGAGCTGGGTGGCATGCGACAGACATGCCCTAGCCATCTCCATCGACGCGCCTGGATGGTATCCTGTATTGTGGAGACTCCTGTTCTAGTCCTCAGTTCTTCGTTTGAGATGATGTTCGGCCAGAAGATCCTGAGGATACGTCGCAGACATTTGTTCTGGAACACTTCCAGCTTTTTCTCAATGGCGACGGTCGTTTTCCAGCACTCTGAGCCATACAGGAGGACGCTGAGGACATTGCTCTTGAAGAGTCGAATCTTCGTTTGGATGCTGAGGACGGTGGATCTCCAGATGGGCCTAAGCACTGCGAAAGCTTGGTTGGCTTTGCTGATTCTGGCGTTGATCTCCTGGTTGCAGTCGCCGTCTGTGGTCATCTTGCTGCCCAGGTATACAAATTCCTGAACATCATCAAGTGGTTTGCCGTTAGCGGTGATGGGGTTGTTGTTTGTGGCATTTTTCCTCATGACCTGCGTCTTCCTCTCGTTGACCTTCAGCCCAATGGTGCTGGCTATCTCGCTGAGGCTTTCTGTCTTCTGCTGGGCGTCCTGATGCGTGTGTTCTTAACGTACCCAATTCTGAATTGGCGCAGGAGTTGCAGAATTGCCCTTAGAGAAATTGGTTTTAAAGTAAAATGGATTAACATATTTGAAAGAGCTAAGAATAACTGGGTGGATGTTAAGAACGAACAAGGCAATCTATTAAAACATTTAAAAATACCCGATGGCTACTACAGCTTTGTTTCTTTTAGAGACGTATTTAGCAATTTTGGCATTAAGTTAAAAATTAATGAGGCAAATCTTATAATTACTATGAATTTTCCAGAACTTGAAGAAAAAAAGGGAGTACGTTTTTCCTAGAAGCCTTGCTCGAATTTTAGGCTTTTATGATAGTGGTGAAACATATCATATTAAAACACATATGCACTTACAAAGCTGCCTTTATGAGTATGTAGGCAGTAGACCAGCCGCTTTTCTCGTGAACCCAATGTTGTATGTCCATTTACAACAGTTAAAAACAAATACTAATTTGTTTAATGGCCAGCCATCTACTGTTCTACGAGCACTGCCGTCAATTAAAGCAGGGTTTTGCGATTATCAGTTATATAAGTTTGATGGAAACAGTCAATTTAAAGAATTAATTGAGGGGCCTATAAATTCATTAGATGTAAAAATAACTAATCAAGATGAAAAGCCAGTTGTTTGTTCTAATTTATTAATAGTGCTGGAAGTAGAAGAGCTTACTGTAAACCCTTAATTTTTATGTCCCTGGAGAGAATGTAAATATGTTTGTTCACGATCACCAAATCTTATCTTGCACGTAAGCCCCCATTTTAAAGTAACGATTACGTCAATTTTTAGAGGTTTTTGCGTGTTAATCTTAGTGTAAAACAGGTGTTGATTTTGGCCAAAACTGACATGAGAAGGACGTGATTTGTATGTGAAAAGGGGGGTTTTCGTGCAAAATAAGATGGGTGGTCTTGAACGAAGATATTTACCTTCTCTGGTGCTGTCTGAAGGGTTCTTTTGCTTTTCTTGATTTCATCTCACTGTTCCGATCCTGTGTATCTTTTCATTTCCTTTTCACCCCCTTTTTTCAAAACCTCTTAAACCTTCTCCTCAATAAGTTCCTATCTAGTTTTCTTTCAATATTTTCATCTTTTGCGTAGATTTCCGCTAGTTTGTGTTTCTTCCCCTCTTTTTAATTGTTTGTGATTCCATTTGTTTTGTAAATTTATATTCATTTATCGTATGAGGCGATACATTTGTTTTGTAAATTCATTTGAAATTAAGTAAGAAAGAAAGACTGACAACAAGAACATTTAAGAACTAAGACTTTATAAAAGAATTTATTTCCAGAAAACTGTTTTTTTTCCTTTCTTAGGAAAAAACAGATAGCATTGAACGTCATTTTTTTTTTTAAATTACAAATTGATACCGTTTTCGAAAACAAAATACTTCTGGAAAAATACATTCTTGTGTTTCATATCTACCTTGTTTTAGTAAGCCGTTTTCTGTTTATACCGGAAATTGAATTCTTTATTTGTATATATTATAATTACGTTTTGTGAAACATATAACATCATCATATATCGCTTATTTTTATTCATACTTAGAGATTGTTTTGTGTTTATATCTGTTGACGGTTCGTTATGGATGATTTTGATAAATATGTTCAACAAGCGGAACGCTTGGGTTTTGATGGAGAAAAACTTACTAACTATGTGCAACAATGCATAGATAGGGCAGACAGGCTAAGAGAGAGAGAAGAAAATCAAAGGAAACTAGAGAGAGAAGAAAATCAAAGGAAACTAGAAGAGAAGAAATCAAAGGAAACTAGAAAGTGAAGAAAATCAAAGGAAACTAGAGTTTGAAGAAAAAAGATTTACAGAGGGAAGCTGAAGTTGAAGAAAAAAGACTACAGAGGGAAGCTGAATCTGAAGAAAAAAGACTACAGAGGGAAGCTGAAGATAAAGAACGTCAGTTTAAGTTGAGGCAGTTAGAACTAGAGACTGATGCTGAAATTAAAAGATTACAGGCATCGAGAGAACCTCCACCAGCTCCACCAGTGGGTTTTCCCGCAAGCGCGCCTCAGCCAAAAACAGCATATATTCCAAAGTTACCGCCTTTTGAGGAAAAAACGGATGACATTGATAGTTTTCTTTTCCGATTTGAAAGTCACGCAACGTCTTGTGGTTGGCCAAAGGAAAAGTGGACATTGTATATAGCGTCGTTGTTTAAGGGTAGCGCTTTGGGCACTGTACCACACACTCGCGGCGAAACAAATTTAACTTGGGATCAATTGAAGGAAGAACTCCTCAAGAAATTTCAATGTTCTGCCGATCGTTTTCGCGAACGTTTCCCGTTCAGTGCGCCCTGACAAAGGAGAATCGTTTCCGTCGTTTCTAATTCGTATGAGTCATTGTTTAGACCGATGGATCGATTTATCAAAAACGAACAAAACTTTCAATCACTGCGAGATCTCCTTCTTAGAGAACAACTTTTCCAGAGCGTGAGCAAAGATCTGGCCACTTTCCTTAAAGAAAGGCAATTTGAGAGCGTTGAGAAAATGTGTCAGATGGCTGATCAGTATTGTATCGCTCACCCAGATAAGGGGCTAGGAAAGGAAAATTTTTTCCATCTTTGAGTCTCATGCGTCATGTACTATCCCATCGGGACAGGGAAGTTACAGGAAAGGAAATCGTGGGTCATTTCTGAGTCCTCAAGGATATACTATCCTAGGAACGGACAGGGATCTTTCCGCGGTTCGAGTGACTTTCGTCAGTACCAGTACTCGCCGCCGGAAAAACCCGTTGCTCCTCAGCAAACGTTTCCAATGTCGTGGACAACGACCACCGCGTAGACCTTTTGGGCCAGTTCGTGGACAGAACCGAAGTTCACAAAATCAGTCAGCTGCCGATCAGACAATGCGATGTTTCTTTTGTGATGGCAAGTTCCATTTGAAAAAGAATTGCCCTTTCAAACCAAATGATTCAAAATCCGCATTAGTCTCCACTGATTGTAAAGAAGGCCTTGTTTTGGCACCACATCAATCGGTTGATGGACTGGTGTTAGAAAACGGAGCCATCAACGGATTGCAAGCTTTGGTTTTGCGAGACACTGGGTGCACCAACCGCTGGTGTAAGAAAATCTTTCGTACTTCAAAACCAGTATCTCAACACTGTCCAAAAGTGTAGGTCGTTTGGGGGCAAGATTGAAACTTTTTCCGCTGGCGAAAATTTCGGTAGATAACACCGTACTAATTCCGGATTTCTTACCGCCTGTGTTATTGATAACCCAGTCTGCGACTTGATCTTGGGAAATTTGCCAGGTGTCGCTACAGTACATGGTGGTGCTGAGGATCGTTCATTCCTTGTCTTGTGAGTACTAGATCAGACATCATAGCGCAGGGAAAAAAGCTAAAAAGCCGCTAAAAGTCTCAAAACTGGATGAACTCCAGATTACCCAGATGATCTAAAAGAAATGCAGGGAAAAGACGAGACGTTGACGACAATTACTTTCTGCTGCTAAACAGAATGTCACTGACATACCAACGGACAAACAGTCAGCTGATAGAAAAACAGATGTGTGCAAGGTCTTTGCAGATAGAAAAGCAAAGGCACGTTCCTTCAGTGTAGGGGATAAAGTCCTTGTACTACTCACTGATGAACATAACAAGCTTCGTGTTATGTGGAAGGTCCTTTTCAGGTGGTCGAAAAACTTTCTGCAGTTAATTATAAGATCAAAATGGCAAACACTGAGAAGGTATTTCACTGTGAACATGTTGAAGAAGTATGTTGAACGTACAAATGTTGCCATCAACCAGTCAGTTGGAATGGATATGTCATATGCCAGAAACTGATGTCAACATGACAGATATTATCAGTGATGATTTTGTACCCAATGTACGTACAGGACAGGTCAAAGGTTGTGAAAACAGCAAATGTAGGAGTGTTAACATCTACCAGTGCAGATGATGTTTGTACCCCTTCCTACTCTGTCTATCAAAGGTGAAACCTATGACGATGTGGTTCTGTCGAATGATTTGTCTGCAAGTCAAACAGAACAGCTCAAAGAAATTTTGGACTTTCAGGATGTGTTGACAGATACCCCAGGTACAGTGACTGGTTTTTGAACCCCATAGTATTCAGGTTTACTGAAATCCAGTGCGAACCAGACCATACCCCCTCCGTTTGCCAAAAAAAGAGGTTGTCGAGAGAGAAATCAAAGTAATGCTGGATTTAAAGGTCATAGAACCTTCTACATCTCCGTACAGCTCACCAGTTGTATTGGTGGACAAACCTGATGGCTCGGTGCGGTTCTGCATCGATTACAGGAAATTAAATAAGATCACTGTGTTCGATGCCGAGCCCATCCCAGACATTGAAGAACTTCTGTGTCAGCTCTCAGAAGGAAATTATTTTGTGAAAGTATACTTGACTAAAGGAATTCCAGTTTACTATTGAACCAGTGCCTGGAACACAAAATGTCAAGGCAGATTTATTGTTACGTGTATGAATATCCATGGACAAATGTAATTGTCTTCAAGGGAAAGACTATTCCTGTTTTTTGTCTTTCTTTATGATTGCGGCGTGCTGACATTTGACAGTGCATTGTATGCTACTGACTATTTAAATCAAGTGGTATTTATGCTTAATTTGCTTGTTGAAGTGACTGTATGTTTTACAAGCAAAAACTACTTGATGTTGATGTATTACATATCAATTCTTTGCTTTATTCTTTCGTAAACAATGAAAAAATCATCATGTACTATTTATTTCTAACTTGCTTGTGAAGATGAATATATATGTATGTGTGATGAGCAAATAACTCTTTAGAAATGTATATAACACATGTTTGATTGTGCAGTGAGGCAAACCTATTGTTTTCATTAGTTAATTGTCAACAATGGAAAATATGTTTCACTTTTCAATGGACTATAATATTACATGTGGGGAAAAAACTACGTTTAAACTATGTTTGTTTTGTTTACATGTCTATTGAGAAACATTTACAATTAGAGAATATTCTCATTTTCATGAGGGTTTTGAAACATATGATGTAAGACAAAGATCCAGGGAAAAAATGTGCTTCACATCTTAATATATAAACACAATTTGTACTTTGAATTGTTAATATCCCTTTGTTGTTTTGAACGTGTAATTTGTGAAATGTAATTTGTGACATGTGGTGGTCAATTTGAATTTCTTTTTAGAAAGACTGAAAGTTTGAAATATGCTATTTATGGTGGATCATGATGATTGATTCTATACATGATTATTAATTTGGTGACATGTGTGATGGTTACACAGTTTGAGATTCATGGCTGAAGATGTGTTTTTTAAGTGAAGTTGTATATCCTTTAAAAAAAAATTTTTTTGGAGAAAATTTTTTCACCCCAGGGATGGGGGGGTCATGTGACGTAGCCTCACATCAAGGCATGTGACGCTCCATCACATGTAGTTTAGTGATATGAATCATTTCCCCATGCCACAACTAAAAAGGAAGAATATTTATGTGGTTTGACTAGTGTAGCGGGCGTCCCCAAATAATTGTGAGAATGACTCATGAAATAAACAACGGTGGTCATTGGGTGAAAGTAACCTGAGAGATAGTTTACTAGGGGCTGGTAAGGTACTGGTCATGTGTTTTGAACACTGAGTATGCACTCACTAGGAGGAGGGAGGAAAGAATCAGTTTTAGCCCAGCAGATGGCCTAGAGACTCGAACCTGTCAGGACGCTGGTCCTCACTGCTGACCAGTCATTACCAGGTGAGCCATAGATAGTTGGGGAAAGCTACAGGGGAAAACTTAAAGAATAAGAGAAAGAAAGAATTCATAATTAAATTGGGAAGCAGGTTACTTACACGAACCTTATTCGTGTTTCAGCCCTTCACCCTTCACCTTTCACCCTTCACCCCGTGAGTGGTTGTTAAAGATGGCCATGGTGTGGGGAACACACCGGTAGTTCAGCCCCACAAATAAGGACTTCAGGGAGAGGAGTCGGAACTCATATCTCCAGTGACGGAGAATTCAAGGGGGCGATACGATGTCTGAAAAGACAGGGACTCATGACAGTATGGAGAGAGTCTTATATCTGATGCAGGCATGGCATCAGTGATTGCAGGAGTTATTTATTCTCCTGGTCTGGATCTTGGCTAAATTTGATGTGAAGGCCATGACTTTATAGAATCTTGAATCAATTAGTTTTATCTCTCAGTGTAAAGAGAGATACATGTATAAAATCTGTTTATAAATTGTTTGATGTGATTTAGTAATAGGTTTTTTTTCCGAAGGAGAGGGGGAGAAGAAAAAACATTCGGTAGTGCGCCTTTGGTTGATTGGAAAGATTGCGTGTGCGTATGGAGTAAATGTTGTCATGAATGCATGTGTGCAAAAGTGACAGTGTGACAACAACACACAATGGCAGTCTCACAAAATGCAATGGCAGTCTCACGACACATAATGGCAGTCTCACAACATACAATGGCAGTCTTACAGCATACAATGGCAGTTTCACAACACACAATGGCAGTCGCACGACACACGATAGCAGTCTCACAAAATATGGCAGTCTCATAACACATAATGGCAGTCTCACAAAATGCAATGGCAGTCTCACGACACACAATGGCAGTCTCACAACACACAATGGCAGTCTCACAAAGTACAATTGCAGTCTCACAACATACAATGGCAGTCTCACAAAGTACAATTGCAATCTCACAAAATACAATGGCAGTCTCACAACGAACAATGGCAGTCTCACATCACACAATGGCAGTCTCACATCGCACAATGGCAGTCTCACAACACACAATGGCAGTCTCACATCGCACAATGGCAGTCTCACAACACACAATGGCAGTCTCACAACGAACAATGGCAGTCTCACAACGCACAATGGCAGTCTCACAAAGCACAATGGCAGCCTCACAACTCACAATGGCAGTCTCACAACTCACAATGGCAGTCTTACAACGCACAGTGGCAGTCTCACAACGCACAATGGCAGTCTTACAACGCACATTGGCAGTCTGACAACGCACAATGGCAGTCTCACAACGCACAATGGCAGTCTTACAAAACAAAATGGCATTCTCACAACAAAAAATGGCAGTCTCACAACACACAATGGCAGTCTCACAACGCACAATGGCAGTCTCACAAAGCACAACGGCAGTCTCACAACACACAATGGCAGTCTCACAAAGCACAATGGCAGTCTCACAAAGCACAATGGCAGTCTCACAACACACAATGGCAGTCTCACAACATACAATGGCAGTCTCACAACACACAATGGCAGTCTCACAAAGCACAATGGCAGTCTCCCAACGCACGATGGCAGTCTTACAACACACAATGGCAGTCTCACAACACACAATGGCAGTCTCACAACGCACAATGGCAGTCTCAGAAAGCACAATGGCAGTCTCAAAAAGCACAATGGCAGTCTCACAACGGACAATGGCAGTCTGACCACGCACAATGGCAGTCTGACAACGCACAATGGCAGTCTCACAACGCACAATGGCAGTCTCAGAAAGCACAATGGCAGTCTCAGAAAGCACAATGGCAGTCTCAAAAAGCACAATGGCAGTCTCACAACGGACAATGGCAGTCTGACCACGCACAATGGCAGTCTGACAACGCACAATGGCAGTCTCACAACGCACAATGTCAGTCTCACAACACACAATGGCAGTCTCACAAAGCACAATGGCAGTCTCACAACGCACAATGGCAGTCTCACATCGCACAATGGCAGTCTCAGAAAGCACAATGGCAGTCTCACAACACACAATGGCAGTCCCAGAAAGCACAATAGCAGTCTCACAAAGCACAATGGCAGTCTCACAACACACATTGGCAGTCTCACAACACACAATGGCAGTCTCACAAAGCACAATGGCAGTCTCACAAAGCACAATGGCAGTCTCACAAAGCACGATGGCAGTCTCACAACACACGACGGCAGTCTCACAACGCACAATGGCAGTCTTACAAAACAAAATGGCATTCTCACAACACAAAATGGCAGTCTCACAACACACATTGGCAGTCTCACAAAGCACAATGGCAGTCTCACAACGCACGATGGCAGTCTCACAACACACGATGGCAGTCTCACAACGCACAATGGCAGTCTCACAACGCACAATGGCAGTCCCACAACGCACAATGGCAGTCCCACAACGCACAATGGCAGTCCCACAACGCACAATGGCGGTCTCACAACGCACAATGGCGGTCTCACAACGCACAATGGCAGTCTCAGAAAGCACAATGGCAGTCTCGGAAAGCACATTGGCAGTCTCAGAAAGTACAATGGCAGTCTCACAACGCACAATGGCAGTCTCACAAAGCACAATGGCAGTCTGACAATGCACAATGGCAGTATGACAACGCACAATGGCAGTCTCACAACACACAATGGCAGTCTCACAACACACAATGGCAGTCTCACAACGCACAATGGCAGTCTTACAACACACAGTGGCAGTCTGACAACGCACAATGGCAGTCTTACAACGCACAATGGCAGTCGGAAAACGCAGTCTGACAAACGCAGTCTGACAACGCACAATGGCAGTCTTACAAAACAAAATGGCATTCTCACAACAAAAAATGGCAGTCTCACAACACACAATGGCAGTCTCACAAAGCACAATGGCAGTCTCACAACACACATTGGCAGTCTCACAACACACAATGGCAGTCTCTCAAAGCACAATGGCAGTCTCACAAAGCACAATGGCAGTCTCACAAAGCACAATGGCAGTCTCACAACACACAATGGCAGTCTCAAAACGCACAATGGCAGTCTCACAACGCACAATGGCAGTCTCACAACGCACAATGGCAGTCTTACAACGCACGATGGCAAACTCACAACGCACAATGGCAAACTCACAACGCACAATGGCAGTATGACAACGCACAATGGCAGTCTCACAAAGCACAATGGCAGTCTCACAACACACAATGGCAGTCTCACAACACACAATGGCAGTCTCGCAACACACAATGGCAGTCTCACAAAGCACAATGGCAGTCTCACAACGCACGATGGCAGTCTCACAACACACGATGGCAGTCTTACAACTCACAATGACAGTCTCACAACACGCAATGGCAGTCTCACAACGCACAATGGCAGTCTCACAACGCACAATGGCAGTCTCACAACGCACAATGGCAGTCTCACAACGCACAAAGGCAGTCTCACAACGCACAATGGCAGTCTCAAAACGCACAATGGCAGTCTTACAACGCACAATGGCAGTCTCACAACGCAGAATGGCAGTCTTACAACGCACGATGGCAAACTCACAACGCACAATGGCAGTCTGACCACGCACAATGGCAGTCTGACCACGCACAAGGGCAGTCTGACAACGCACAATGGCAGTCTGACCACGCACAATGGCAGTCTCACAACGCACAATGGCAGTCTGACAACACACAATGGCAGTCTCACAACGCACAATGGCAGTCTCAGAACACACAATGGCAGTCTCACAACGTACAGTGGCAGTCTTACAACGCACAGTGGCAGTCTCACAACGCACAATGGCAGTCTTACAAAACAAAATGGCATTCTTACAACACAAAATGGCAGTATTACAACACAAAATGGCAGTCTCACAAAGCACAATGGCAGTCTCACAACGCACAATGGCAGTCTCACAACGCACAATGGCAGTCTGACAACACACAGTGGCAGTCTGACAACGCACAATGGCAGTCTGACAACGCACAATGGCAGTTTGACAACGCACAATGGCAGTCTGACAACGCACAATTGCAGTCTGACAACGCACAATGGCAGTCTAACAACACACAATGGCAGTCTCACAACGCACAATGGCAGTCTCACAACACACAATGGCAGTCTCAGAAAGCACAATGGCAGTCTCAGAAAGCACAATGGCAGTCTCAGAAAGCACAATGGCAGTCTCACAACGCACAATGGCAGTCTCACAACGCACAATGGCATTCTTACAAAACAAAATGGCAGTCTCACAACGCACAATGGCAGTTTCACAACGCACAATGGGTGTCTCACAACGCACAATGGCAATCTCACAACGCACAATTGCATTCTTACAAAACAAAATGGCATTCTTACAACACAAAATGGCAGTCTCACAACGCACAATGGCAGTCTCACAACGCACAATGGCAGTCTCACAACGCACAATGGCAGTCTCACAACACACAATGGCTGTCTTACAACACACAATGGCAGTCTCACAACACCCAATGGCAGTCTTACAACGCACAATGGCAGTCTTACAACGCACGAAGCTGTCTCACTACGATGGCAGTCAGAGAAAGCAGAATGACAGTTTCATTACGCACCAAGGCAGTGCCACAAGACGTAATGTCAGTCGACAAGGCACAATGGCAGTCTCATAACGCACAGTGACAGTCTCCTAACGCACAATGGCAGACTCACAACGGACAATGACAAGTCTAAGGCGCTAGGCAGTCTCGCAACGCGCAATAGTGATCTCAAAATAGGAAGGCAAAATGTTCTCTCTGTTTTCTTTGTTGTTGTAACATTTTAAAAACCATTTTCCCCCCTTTCTGCTCACTGACCTGATCGCAGAGACGACGAAGAAACAGAGGATAAAAATGAATGTGATACACGATTGTTACTCCGGACGAAGGTTTGGGGGGAAACGATGGTTTTACTCTCACACACCTGTGGTGTATAATTATTATTCCCGATCCTCCAAGCCCAGAGCACCCCGCTGCATGTAGAGCACGTCTATCTCACCCGGTTTTTCTGGCGTCGCCAAGTCGACACTATCTAATCAATAACACCCACCCCGTTCTTCGCTGGCTGGCCCGCCGCCACCCCCCCCCCCCCCCCCCACTCCCTCCCCGCCCCTCCCACCCTTATGTCTCGCCCACAACAGCACCCGAGCTACCCTACTGCAAGTCTTCGACCTACCGACTAGAATAGAGATCGTTGGTGTCCGGCCCCTCCCCCTCCACCCACGCCCACTCCCTAGCCTCCCCCGTCCCCCCCCCCCCCCCCCCACCCCTCACCCCTTGCCGCCTGCCTATTTCTTTTCTTGTTTACTACTTTGGCAATTTCTCCACCCACACACCCCCACCCCACCTCCGTCCCCGACCCTTTTTATTCTTTGTGACGCCTGACCAAAGTCTCCTTCCCCCTGTCTGTTCTTTCCTCTTCCCCACCTTCTTCTGAACAAACGCATGAAACGTATACATGCGTACGCGCGCGCGCGCGCGCGCGCGCGCGCGCGCGCGCGTGTGTGTGTGTGTGTGTGTGTGTGTGTGTGTGTGTAAGGTAATGTTGCTTATAGCTCAGCTGACGTGTGCGTGCATGCGTGCGTGCGTGCGTGCGTGTGTGTGCGCGCGCGCGTGTGTGTGTAAGGTGAGGTAAGGTAAGGTAAGGTAAGGTAAGGTGAGGTAAGGTAAGGTAAGGTAAGGTAAGGTGAGGTGAGGTGAGGTGAGGTGAGGTGAGGTAAGGCAAGGTGAGGCAAGGTGAGGTGAGGTGAGGTAAGGTACTGTTGCTTAAAGTCCAGCCGAGGCGCGCCCGTGTGTGTGCACGTGTGTGTGTGTGTGTGTGTGTGTGTGTGTGTGTGTGTGTGTGTGTGTGTGTGTTTAAGGCATTGTTGCTTATAGCCGAGCCGACGTGTGTGTGTGTGTGTGTGTGTGTGTGTGTGTGTGTGTGTGTGTGTGTGTGTGTGTGTGTGTGTGACTGTGTGTGTGTGTGTGTGTGCGCGCGTGCAATACAAACATGCACACACAAACACACACACACACACACACACCACACACACACACACACACACACACACACAGAGAGAGAGAGAGAGGAGAGAGAGAGAGAGAGAGAGAGAGAGAGAGAGAGAGAGAGAAGAGAGAGAGCGAGAGAGAGAGAGAGAGAGAGAGAGAGAGAGAGAGAGAGAGAGAGAGAGAGAGAGAGAGAGAATGAAAGGCTATAGGACTTTGCGGCCAGACTTTTCTGCATAGCGAAAAAGCGAGGATATGTTGCTCTACTCCTTTGATCTTTGTATTGGCTTTTAGCCTGAATGAACTGAATAGAACTTTGCACTCTTTGTCATATTGTTTCTGCCCGACTCTCCCGCAGCAGACATAACTGATTTGCTTCATATTTCCAGCTGTAGCGGAGACAACTTTGTTCATCTGTTGGCACTGGACGTCTACTTGTGTGGCAGTGGGCCAGCAGGTAGTTGTAGAAATGGAAGGATTCTTTCCCCCTTTTTCAGATAGATCTTATTTTTTAATTCTTGGTTTGCATGCTTTGACATAGCACAAAGCGGAATGCTTGCACTGCGTACAGTGGCGCGTTGGGTGAATCTGATTTATATTTGGTAACGGTAATGATGGTTATAGTAATAGTGATAATAACGACAACAACAGCAATAATAATGACGATGATGATGATGATGATGATGATGGTGGCGATAATACACACATATATAAACACTTAAACGCGCGCGCGCGCGCCCTCACACACACACATACACACGCACACACACACACACACACACACACACACACACACACACACACACACACACGCACGCACGCACGCACATACACACACGCACGCACGCACACACACACACACACACACACACACACACACACACACACACACACACACGCACGCACACACACACACATATACACACGCACACAGACACACACACGCACACGCACGCACACACACACACACACACACACACACACACACACACACACACACACACACACACACACACGCACACACACACACACACACACACACGGACACCCGACCGAGGTCCACATTCCCCCCTCCTCCAAACTCCTTCACTCCTTCCCCCCTACCCTCCCAACCCCCCACCCCCACCTCCTCCCTCGGCGACACCGCAGCGGGTGCATGACATAGTCCCTGCGATCGTTATAAGGCACTGAGGTTCAATTTCGGGTGGTGGTGGGGCGAGATGAACTGGCCAGGGTGGCGCTTTGTGGTTCAATAATAGTTCAGACGCTTGGCTTTGTTCGGCGTGTTTAGTGACTTGCACGTCCATGCGTGTACACACGAGTGTGTTTATGTGCCCTTGGCGAAGATAAACTGAAATCCACCAGGTGTGCCCGGACACACACACACACACACACACACACACACACACACACACACACCACACACACACACACAACACACACACAGTGCTTCACCGGACCATTCTGTGTGTGTGTGTGTGTGTGTGTGTGTGTGTGTGTGTGTGTGGGTGTGTGTGTGAATACGTGTGTGTGGATACTTGTGCGTGAACACACACAGACACACACAGACACACACACACACACATACACACATACACACACACATACACACACACACCTCTCCTCTCTTCTCTCTCTCTCTCTCTCTCTCTCTCTCTTTCTGATGCCTCTCTTCCCATCTGTCTATTTTTGTAACATGCTCTGTGTCTCTGTCTCTGTCTGTCTGACTGCCCATCTGTCTCTCTGTCTGACTGTTTGTATGTCCGCCTCTCTCTCTCTCTCTCTCTCTCTCTCTCTGTCTCTCTCTCTCTCTCTCTCTCGCTCTCTCTCTCTCTCTCTCCTTTCTCCCCACCCCCCACGTCCCCCACGCTCTCCCACCTCTACCCATCGGTTGCGTTTTCCTCTTCCTTTCCTTCTCATGGATGTTCTTCTCCCATGCCACATATACTCCGGGTCTCACACAAACACAATTGTCTTCTCTCCAGCCACATATACCTTGGGTCTCACACAAACACAATTGTCTTCTCTCCAGCCACATATACCCCGGTCTCACACAAACACAATGTTCTTCTCCCCTGCCACATATACCCCGGGTCTCACACAAATACAATGTTCTTCTCCCCTGCCACATATACCCCGGGTTCTCACACAAACACAATGTTCTTCTCCCCTGCCCATATACCCGGGTCTCACACAAAACACAATGTTCTTCTCCACCTGCCACATTTTACCCCCGGGGCTCACACAAACACAATTTTTCTTCTCCCCTGCCACATATACCCGGGTCTCACACAAACACAATGTTCTTCTCCCCTGCCACTATACCCGGGTCTCACACAAAACAAATGTTCTTCTCCCCCGCCACATATACCCCGGGTTCCCCACAAACACAATGTTCTTCTCCCCTGCCACATATACCCGGGTTCTCACACAAACACAAAGTTCTTCTCCCTTGCCACAATACCCGGGGTTCACACAAAAACAAAAGTTCTTCTCCCTTGCCACATTACCCGGGTCTCCACAAAACACAATGTTCTTCTCCCCCGCCCCCATATACCCCGGGTCCACACAACACAATGTTCTTTTCCCCTGCCACATATACCCGGGTCTCACACAAACACAATGTTCTTCTCCTTGCCACATATACCCGGGTCTACAAAAAACTCAATTTTCTTCTCCCTGCCACATATACCCCGGGTCTCACACAAACACAATTGTCTTACCCTGCCACATATACCCGGGTTCTCACACAAAAACAAATTTTTTCTCCCCAGCCACAATTACCCCGGTCTCGCACAAACACAATTTTCTTCTCCCCTGCCACACAACCCCGGGTTTCACACAAACACAATTACCTACAACAACAGCGAGGTGCTAGGAACGTTCAGTCAAGTGGCCCGGGTTTTGTCGTTGTCCAAACAGCTTGGACAGCTACCAACTGGGGAAAGCCCCTTTCCCGGCCCAAATGCTCGTCAGTTGCACGGTGTCTCTAACCACGATATGACTCAGCAGGTTAGTCGCGTGCGTGGTAAACCCTATTTCACCGCCCCCCCCCCCACCCCACCCCACCCTCTCCTCCCATCCCTGCTCCCCTCCCCTGATCGCTTTACCATGGAGGACATTTAAGTACACCCATTTGTCAGTTGTATATATTTTTTCCTTTTTATTGGCAAGATCAAGACAAGACAAAATTCTTTATTTACGAGGATAATAGATGAGCACTGATGTGCTTTTTTTTACATCCAGTCCTCGCCCCGAGTAGGGTCAACAATGCAAAACAAAATGAGGCAATAAAAGAAGCATGTGTGAGAGAGAGAGAGAGAGAGAGAGAGAGAGGGGGAAGGGAGGAGATCATCACAGACAAAAGCAGTCGTGATCTGTGGCATAGCCAGGAAACCAGAGCCAGTCGGCAGGCCTGCGTGGGTCATGATCCGTGACGTGGAACTAATGGGAGGTCCCACAGGCCGCTTCTTTCAACACGTGAATGCCAACGGATCTTCCTACCAATCGCCATGAAGTTTCAGCGTATCACATAGCCCGACATCTGTCTGTCTGTCTGTCTCTGTCTCTGTCTCTGTCTCCATGTCTCTGTCTCTGTCTGTCTGTCTGTCTGTCTGTCTGTCTGTCTGTCTGTCTGTCTGTCTCTCTCTGTGTCTCTGTCTCTCTCTCTCTCTGTCTCTCTCTCTCTCTCTCTGTCTCTCTCTCTGTCTCTCTCCTGTCCGTTTGTTTCTCTCACCATCCATCCATCCACTCCACCCCCTCTGTCTGTCTGTCTGTATTACTGGCCATCTATCCATCTGTCTGTGTAAATCCAAAAGTTATGAACAGATTATAGTCATGTGAGCCAAAGCATGTTAAAAGAGCTGAACGGCTGGCATCAGAGGACATGCAAACCTAGGCCATGCTGAGTGCATGAGCCATTGGATCTTGCCGTAAGTAAACATGAATTTCAAGGTTGGCCTGACGGTTGAATTCTCTCTCCCTTTCGTTTCTGGTCTTGGTGGTTTGGACAGCGGTTTCGGTTATTTTTGTTTTCCAGTCTGCTTTCCACATTCTAAGCCTTTAATTTTTCTT
>CM031602.1:2974081-2976581 GCA_018398815.1 Conus ventricosus
GATCGATTGATGTGTTTTATTGAATTATTGCTCATTGAGATCACCAGGATCATAAGTCGTGGCAGGCAATGTATACGGAAATAAAGAAATATTCTGATGTGAAAACTCTTTCATGATAAGACATGGCAGTCAGTTGGGGAACACTGGTGGACGGAAAAGGGGGCAGCCTCTCTGTTTCCCTTTCCTGTCGATATGCCATCATTCCGTGCAGACCTCTCTGTTTCCCTTTCCTGTCGATATGCCATCATTCCGTGCAGACCTCTCTGTTTCCCTTTCCTGTCGATATGCCATCATTCCGTGCAGATCTCTCTGTTTCCTTTCCTGTCGATATGCCATCATTCCGTGCAGACCTCTCTGTTTCCCTTTCCTGTCGATATGCCATCATTCCGTGCAGATCTCCTCTGTTTCCCTTTCCTGTCGATATGCCATCATTCCGTGCAGACCTCTCTGTTTCCCTTCCTGTCGATATGCCATCATTCCGTGCAGATCTCTCTGTTTCCCTTCCTGTCGATATGCCATCATTCCGTGCAGATCTCTCTGTTTCCCTTTCCTGTCGATATGCCATCATTCCGTGCAGATCTCTCTGTTTCCCTTTCCTGTCGATATGCCATCATTCCGTGCAGATCTCTCTGTTTCCCTTTCCCTGTCGATATGCCATCATTCCGTGCGATCTCTCTGTTTCCCTTTCCTGTCGATATGCCATCATTCCGTGCAGATCTCTCTGTTTCCCTTTCTGTCGATATGCCATCATTCCGTGCAGATCTCTCTGTTTCCCTTTCCTGTCGATATGCCATCATTCCGTGCAGATCTCTCTGTTTCCCTTTCCTGTCGATATGCCATCATTCCGTGCAGATATCTCTGTTTCCCTTTCCTGTCGATATGCCATCATTCCGTGCAGATCTCTCTGTTTCCCTTTCCTGTCGATATGCCATCATTCCGTGCAGATTTCACGACGCTCAATGTTTTTTCTTATACAAGTTGTATTGTATGTGCTTTTCCTCGAAGTCGAATTTTATTCTTTCTCTCTGTCTGGTTTGTACCCTCCCTATGTTCCCATCCACCACACCCCAGCCTCCCTTTTACACTAAAAGATGTAACCGTTAAACCATGTATTTGTTTTCTCTTCGCATGTGACCATAAAAGGGTTTGCGATATGGAATGGAATGTTGAAGGACTATGAAAAGCACATGTGTTTCACACTAAGCAATGATCTTGGACTTCAGGAGCTCGTGTGGAACGATCGTCTTTTTAGCTCCTTGTTCCATTACATAGCAGCGCCTTATGACAGCCATTGTCCTTTTTCATGTTGTCTCCAGCATCGCTTTTAGAACTGTCTCCCCCCCCCCCCACTCCCTCCTTGCCTTCTATCTGTCGTTCATAGATCTGTTCTTCTATAGCATGTAAGCAAGACAAGACAGAAATTACATTGTCCCAATGGGTGAGCCATCTGGGTGCATTGTTGACGAAACTCTCGTTCCAATAACTCTCTTACCCTGCATTAGTCGCACCTTCCATGCAGAGCGCAAAAGAATCGGTTCCTTCCGTTCCTATCATAATGAAGAGGCTGTCTCTACTTTATGCGCCCGTTTGTCCAATGCATACTAGATAACGGAAAATCCTTTCTAGTTCTTGTATCTAGCATCAGTTAAACCAGAATAGGGCTGCATGACGTGTTTTCGGATCGTCTTACCATGCTTGTGTTGCACCTGTCTCTTTTGTTCCCCTTCGCAAGTTTGCACGGCGCGGTGAGCAATAATTATTCCAGTCTTTCTCTTCTGTCGTTTTAAGTCGCCTGGAAACCAGGCTCCAACGTGCCACTCCGAACCCCTCAGTCTGTCTTTCATTTTCGTTCTGTTGCTGACATTCATAGTCACAGACTCCCTTCTTTTAGTCCTAAACCATGCGGCCAGCATTATTCCTTCTGACACCCAGGTCTACAGTTTCTCTTCTTTAGTCCTAAACCATGCGGTCAGCGTTGTTCCTTCTGACACCCAGGTCTACAGTTTCTCTTCTTTTAGTCCTAAACCATGCGGCCAGCATTATTCCTTCTGACACCCAGGTCTACAGACTCCCTTCTTTTAGTCCTAAACCATGCGGCCAGCGTTGTTCCTTCTGACACCCAGGTCTACAGACTTCCTACTTTGGGACCTGAATCCCACGGCCAACGTTTTCCTTTTGTGCTAAGGTCCCTCCAGAGATTGTACGCCTTACGGAGGGCGTACTGTCTTTGGTCCCTCCATCTGTAACCAGCTTGCTTTCTCTGCTCGTCAAGCAGACCTGACCACTGGTTTCACAGCAATCCGAACATTAACCTATATTGTCCAAGAAGCGTTCTGACCCTCACCCATCGCCCTTTTATTTAGTTTATGTCTTCTCTGACTCTTGGGCATGGAGTGTGTGTGGTGTGTGTGTGTGTGTGTGTGTGTGTGTGTGTGTGTGTGTGTGTGTGTGTGTGTGTGTGTGTGTGTGTGTGTGTGTGTTGTGTGTGTGTGGTGTGTGT
>CM031602.1:2986581-2991581 GCA_018398815.1 Conus ventricosus
AGTTTTGCAAGCAAGGGAGTTTACTCTAACGGATATAAAGTTTTGACGGCAATGGACTCGTTTCGTAACACAGGCGGTTTTCCCCTTTTTCTTCTCAGGAATGGAATCAATTGTGATGGGAGCAACGATTTAGCTGGAATGAAATTGAGTTTTACACAAAGTTTTTACAGGACTGAAATGTGCTATTGTTTCACAAAGTTTTGTGGGGGATTGAAATGACAGAGGACAGACTGGACCCTATAAACACTAACTAACTAACTAACTAACAGAGGACAGAGTTATGGGACTTTTTTCAGGACTGGAACTGCCTATAATGCGAAAGACCGTTCGTTGATAATTAATTTTACAATAATTCCAAACATTCTTTCCCTCGGAATGGGCTTACTGTAATGTAAGACATACTAAGACACTTTTGTCTGGAATGAAACCGACCATTATGTCAGTAAAATGGTTGGAATAGAACTGACTGAACTGTGAACAAGTGTGTGTGTGTGTGTGTGTGTGTGTGTGTGTGTGTGTGTGTGTGGTGTGTTATGACTGAAAATGAATTTAAAGCCAACAAAGATTTTTTTAGTTAAGATACTGATTGTCTAATGAATACATTTAAGTCGGGAATGTATAGAGTATCTTTGTCAGAAATGGAATTGACTGCACTGTGAAAAAGTTTTTTTTTTTAATTAAAAAATTGAATTCACCATCATGAAAATGAAGTTTTATTGGGGAAGGAAATAAGTAAATTTCAACAACTTCTTGTCAAGGGATAGAACTGACTTTAAACGTGAACAATAATTTGTTGTAACTGAAACTGACTTTAATGCAAAAAAACATTGTCAGGGAAAATGCTGATTATCACATGAATATACTTTAAGTCAGGAATGGGATTGCTGTTACTTCGACGGACATGAAGCATTTTTGTCAGGAACAGAAATGACTATTTTGTAACGGTGTGAGCATCAAAAGTTGTTGTCATAAATGGCACTGACTACAATATGAACAAAATATTAGGAACAGAACGGACAATGTTGTGAACACTTTTGTCAGAAATAGAACTAGTTATGATGTGAACAAATTTCACCAGGAATAAACAGATTTTGGTGCGGAAAAAAATACTATAAGAAATGGCATTGACTGTTATGCGGACAACCTTTAAACGGTAATGGAACTGACAGTGAGCAAAGTTTTGTCAGGAATGCAATTGCCTTCAATGCAAATAAGGCTTTAACAGAAAAGGAACAGCAAGGTGTAAACATAACTGACTAAAATGTAAACAAGATTTTGTCAGGATTAGATCTGACTTTAATTTAATATGAACAAAGTTTTGTCAGAAATAGGATGGACTACCAGAAGCAAACAGCAGCTGAAAAACATCAAAAAAGCCCTCCATGAGCTTTCAAGACGATCCGTCGGTGTACTCCAGTAGATATCGTCTCATGTGGAATGAGAAAGGTAATGCTCTGTCCAAGGCAGGCAGCCATATGCAGCAGTTCAGCCACCCAGTGACTTACAGAGTCCAAAACTATCATCCACAACCTTTAACAAAACCAGTGGAAGAGAAGGCAGGGTGCAGACAGTGGTGCTGATCCAATCCATCAGCTCCAGAGATACCAACAAACAATCCTCTATAGACTGAGAACTGGCCACTGCCGACTGCTGAGCCACCCCAGCTGAATTAAGATTGTCCACACCGACGAATGTCCGTGTGGCACTAGATCTCAGACCTCATAGCACATCCTCCAACACTGTCCAGCCCATGACGTTCTATGGCGTTAAACCTGGCCAGAGGGTGCAGAACTGCAGATGCAGCTTTGGAGCGGCCGTCATGACTTCGAGAAGACTGTGAAATTCATCGTGACGCAACCAAAAACAATCGACCGCAGAAGAAGAAGAAAGGACTACGTCATTATTTGGAATAGAACTGACTATGATGTGAAATTTTTTTTGGATAAGTATAAAATTCATCATCATTAGAAAAGAAATACTTTTGTCAAGAGTGAAAGTGACTGTAAGTTTTGTTAGGAAAAGTTTGTCGGAATTTGTTTTCAGGAAACAACGGAAAGTTTTATTCGGAATAAGACACAGTATGACTTTTGACCAGAATAACACTGATCATAAGTGTTGTCATGAATAGAATTGAATTAGTTATGTCAATACCACAACTGATCATACGTTTCACCAGGAATAAAACTGAAAAATGTGTTGTTGTTGTTTTTTTAGAATAGAACTGTAATATGTAATTTTTTGACAGGGCAACAACTCCCTACAATGCTCTTAAGGAATAAGACTGACTCTAAGTTTTGCCAGGAATAGAATTGACCATTCTGTTGTCAACTGAATTGACGAAATTTTTGTCCCTGGAGTAAAATCAACAATAAAACTTGTATGGAATAAAAACAGCTGTAATTTTTGTTTCTAGGAATAGTATTAACTATAAGGTGTCTTTTTTTCAAACACAGAAGTGACCATAAATTTAATCAAGAACAGAACTGACTATAAGGTTTGTCAGGAAAACAAGTGGTCATAGGTTTTGTCAGAAATAAAAGTGGCTATAAGCTTTATCAGAAATAAAACTGCTGCACGTTTTGCTAGGAATACAACTGACAGTAAGTCTGGTCAGGAACAGAGGTGACTATTAACAGGAAAACCTCAAGAGAGAGCTTGGTAGCAGAGGGTCTTTAGAGAAAACCCCCTTCAGTCAGGTCTTTCGGCCCTGAACTTCCTACACTCTGCGGGGGCGGGTCACATCCAGGTCATGACTCCTAGTTGCCCTTTTGCTGTCTGAAATGTAAGCTGGATGAAGTTCACCTTCGTTCTTGCTCGACCAGATCCAGCGGACACTCTTTTCAGCCGCACCTGCCATTCCCTGTGGGGTTCTGGTCTTCTTCTCAGAAATCGCGAGCTGTTCCACTAAATCATAATATGCTGATGAACCTACAACTCGCCCCCCTTCCCCCTCCTCATTCTTCAACACCATATTCCTTCAAGTTGCTGATTAGACTGGCATACTTCTCAGTCTTTTACATGTGACTTTCGTCCATTCTGCTTTCATGTGGCACCGTGAGTTCAGACAGAGTCATTTGTTTTGAAGAACCGGTGTGGACCTAGGCTTGCAGAACTGGTCCCGTGTCACTCGTCCTGATGATCTGTGGATCGTTTGCCAATTCTGGAACGTTTGCTGTGCACTGCCAATCATCCATTCCACCCAATAAAACCCACGTCCATGCTCTGATGTAATAATTGTTCCAGACAATGAATTTTGGCTTCCTGCTGTGTAGAACACCGTTGCTGAAGCTTGTGGTGGTGAAATGCTTATAGTGTTGCAGGTACTCTGTCCTCAAGTTGTTGGTTGTGTCTCCGTGTGCACCTTCCTTGCGCTAGCGCTGCTTTGCATCATCTCAGGACATGTTTTACTGTTTGTTCTGATAGAGCGGACATTGCTTTGCATGAACTCAGGACATGTTTTACTGTTTGTTCTGACAGAGCGGACACTTCAGGTAATCTGATTTCCCCCAGTTCACCAAATTGGAGTTCGAGGGAAGGAGTCAATACAAAGATCGGGGGACGATCACTTTATCCAGGAAAAGAAGTGAATATAATTATGTCGGGGTGGAAAGCACTGTCACAGACTTGTGGCGTGAACAAAATTGGAGCCGCCGACTAAAGCCGACATACGATCCGAGTAAAGTAAAAAAAAAAAAAAAAACAACAAACAAAAACCAACTGAACATTATCCAGGTGTCAGGTAGGTGGAAGAGTCGACAAATCAAACTGGATTAAAATGATGGTTTGAATCACAAATATGATTGGCAGCCAAAACTCGACGGTCTATGACTTAGTTATATTCAAGTGAAAGGTCTTCACCCATCTATGGTGATCTGGAAAACGACCCCCAACGTTCCTAAGTTCACTGATAAATTGTATCACACACACCCTAACGTTTCTCAGCAGATTTATCCAGATCTTCAGAATGGCCCTGGACACCTATTGATAAAACGGAATTCAGGTCTAAACAGGAAAAGTCTCATGTTTGAAAGGAGATACAGCACTGACCAGTGTTGAGTCACTTTCATGGTGCTCCATGATGTCTGTAATACAAAATACCCAAGACATCGCAGAGCAAGCCCCTTCCTTCCCTCCCCTCCCCTCCCTCTCTCAGATTCCCCTTGTTAACAAGTGTTGTTAGACACACACACACACACACACACACACACACACACACACACACACACACACACACACACACACACACACACACGAAAGGTACTAATGTTGTATTTTCTTGGGTTCCATCGCACACCTCCTTCGTTTTTAATGATCAAGCAGATAGAGCAGCAAAAAGGGGAGCAAAGAATATAATTGGTAGTATTAAGGTGTCATGTCCTTTGTCATACAAGGAAATTAGTCATATAATCGAGCGGGATTTCTTGAGTCAATACAGTTCCTCATCAAAACCTCGTCGGCAAACTCTGTCAAACTTTGTGTCGATTAGCCGACCGGTTTCAAGCCTGCTTGATTGATGCTTGATTTGATTTGATGGACACAGTACTGCCAAGAACTTTACAACTACCCTATACAGCCAGACGACAGTCTGTTTGAGGGGGACTCAACACCATCAAGGGAATCCTCACCACTACCAGTGATGTGAGAAGAAGTGGAAGAAGCCATCTGCAGCCTTCCGGCAGGGAAATCACCTGGAGCAGACAATATTCCAGCAGAGCTGCTCAAACATGGAGGGAAGGAATTGGTCACTCTAGTAACATCGATTTGTCAGAAGATCTGGGAGACAAAACAGTGGCCCACAGAATGGACTCAATCACTCATCATCCCCCTGTCCAAAAAGGGAAATCTACGCCAATGCCAGAACTACAGAACAATAAGTCTCATTAGCCACACCAGTAAAATCATGCTCAGAGTCATCTTGAATCGACTGAAGAAAGAGGCGGAAGAACACCTGGCGGAAGAACAAGCTGGATTCAGGGCAGGCAGAAGCACAGTAGAACAGA
>CM031602.1:3004029-3011529 GCA_018398815.1 Conus ventricosus
GGAGTAGTTATGTATAGTGAAAAAGTGAAAGCTAGGGTCCAGATTGGAGCAAAATTAATCAGAATTTTTTATTGTGTACCAGAGGAGTTTAAGCAAGGGGTTGTCTGCAGGTCCAGTTTTGTTTTCCTTGTTCATAAATGAATGGCCATGGTATAATTCTTCAAAATGGTAGGCATATGGTGTTAACTTTTGACCTTTTGGAGATCTTTGTCGTGCTTTTTGCTGACGACATTATTTTAATGTCTACACCTGCTTTGTTGGTCTTCACAAAGACATTGACTAGTTGTATTCCGCTGCATTACGATTAGAATTAAAAAAAAGGTTAAAATATGAATAAGACTCTAATATATTGTGGTCCTCAATAAAGGTGGATATTTGGCTCGAACTGAGTGATGGGTCTATGGTAGTATATATTTCTTGTTGCCAATGCATATAAAGATCTTGGTTTTTATTTCCCAACCAGATTAAGTTTCACTTTTGGAAGCCAAGACCTTGCAAATAGAGCAAAGAGAGCAGTCGCTGTTATACTTCACCCCCCCCCCCCCCCCCCCCCCCCCCCCTTTATATAGTTTGAATTGTAATGGCATTTTTCAGCTGTTCTCAAAGCTATTTGATTCTTCAGGTGCAGCCAATATTACAAATGGGCGAAATTTGGGCTCTTGAGAAAAGTGTTGAATTCGTAATTGTCCATTTGTATGCAATGAAAAGATTTTTAAATGTAGACAGTGAAACACCGAATGATTAGATTTAGGGTGAGCTTGGACGATATCAATCTATGTTAAACTCAGTTTTTGGAAATGTAATATATACTGGCTCTGAAAATAACTAGAATGGAAAGAAATCCAAAATACTCTTAAAAGCTTACAAGTGTTGAGAAATATGGGATTTCAATGGCAAAAAAGACATGGGTCCTATTGTTCGCCAGTGACTTAACTTCTTATGGCCTTTGTTATGTTTGGGACAACCAAGGAGTGGCTGAAAATATACCAGGATTTTTTAATTGTTTTAAACAACGAGTAATTGACTGCAGTTGGCAGACGGGCATGATCACATCTCTAGTAGCTGACAGATTTGCGCCATATAGACTCTTTACAAAAACAACGGCATATGATAGAAACATTACATTTAAAATGGATAATGTTTAGATATGTTTAAGAGAGTGCACTGAGTTAAGTTCGTTTGGTGTTTCTGGCATTGCGTGTCATCGTTTTAGGCCTATAGTACCATTAGTGTGAAAATGATTTGATATGGCACGTTATGTAATCATGGACAGGGAAGATGAGTCCATTTTCCTTTTTTTGCTGTCCATGCTTTTCATGACCTTAGAGTTGAAATTATTATTAGGCCAATGTATTGTTCTGAACCCTGTAGCTTTAGACTGAACGTACTCTCGTATCAAGACATGGTACATACTCTCTTAATATCTTTCTTGGTACATTGATGAAGCGCAACAAAGGCTGCGTACCGTTATTATTGACATCATGGCATTGTGCATATATGTATGCTTTTTCCTTGCATATTCTTCATGTTAGTATTTATATCATGTGTATTGCAGGTATCACCCTTCTGTATGGGCTTGGGGGGGCTCTGGCCTTTATCTGAATAAATTTCGCATTTTCTTTCTTCTTCTTCTTTCTTCTTCTTCTTCTTCTTCTTCTTCTGGAAAGGGAACTCGTGCCGAGGCCCTCAGACTTCTGACAGGTGAGAGAGAGAGGAGAGATGAGAGGAGAGAGAGAGGAGGAGAAGAGAGAGAGAGAGAGAAGAGTAGGCGAATGCTGATGCGAACATTTAATGCATATACGCATAGGCATCTTGCAACAATGGTAGTGGGAAAATATTTGGGGACGTGGGTGGGTTTTGTCTCGAGTTAGTCACGAAGGCCTACGGACGTTTGACCCATCTAGGGTTGGCGGAATTTACTCATTTATTTATTGTCGTAGCTGTTGTTCGTGTATCCGTCCCTTTAATGTTGGTTGTGGGGCGGTTTGCCCCTTGGTGTAGTTTCAGCTCAACTTCGGTTTGCTTTCTCCTCTCTCTCTCTCTAATTCCACATAGCCCGTGCTTATTCATCCTGCAGGGTCATGGGTGGGCTGGTACCCTTTCTCTCGGAACTTGCTGTCTATCGGCCTCTCGCCTGTCTTTTTACCTGTCGCACGGGCTTCATTTCTTTAGTTTTGAAAGTATGCTCACTCTGTGACGCAGGTGGCATGTTGGCCGCCAGTGACTGAGGGAGGTTAGCCTCTTGGATCGAGGGAAAGATGGTCTCTGGGAGGCCTGCTCCGGTCTTGGTTCTTCACCGGTAATCATCGAGGGTACTGTCGGTATCTTCAATTCCTACACGTCGGGCCTGTAGGAGAGGACATCACTTCTTCTTTCTCGCATCTGCGCTTTGTCTCTTGAATGGACAGAGGGCAGAAGAAGAGAGAGGCGTTTGACACCGCTCTTCTGGGTCACCCACGGTGCTGCTACGTTTCCCCCCCCCCCCCCCCCCCCTCCCGGGGGCTTCACCCGGAGGTCCTGGACTGGTGGTGCCACGTGCTGGTTGAGGCACGCTTCTGGTGGGACCGTCGGATCTGGATGGTGCCATTGCCACGTGCTGGTTGAGGCCACTGCTCTGGTGGGACCGCGGACTGGATGGTTGCCCGTTGCTGGTTGAGGCCACGCTCTGGCTGGGACGCGGACTGGATGGTGCCACGTGCTGGTTGAGGCCACGGCTCTTGCTGGGACCGCGGATGGATGTTCACGTGCTGGTTGGAGGCTACGTCTGGTCGGGACGCGGAACTGGTTAGAAAAGCCCGCCGGCTTGACTGGCGGACTGATCCCCGCCAGGACCCTCCAGTAAACAAAACGCCACGTTTCTCCCCCCCCCCCTCCCCCCTCTCCGGGGACGCGCTCTTCATGCCTGCTTGCGGTGTCGAGGGCTGTCGGGCTTTGGAGCGACTCCCTTCAGAACAACCCGGTTCGGAGCAACCTAGTGCAGGACAGGGTGCTCCCAGTAGACTTGACGGAGGCAGGAGGGTGGAGGCACTCAGGGTTGTGGGGAAGGGATGGATGCTGGAAAAGAAATGTTTCTGTATAATTGTGGGATATGTCAGTATGTGCCAGGAATGTGATTTGTGATTGTGTACGTCGTATATATGGTGAATGTTTATTTATTATGGTGCATTTGTGTGTGTTGGGGGAAGTGCTTGATTGTGATTGTGCATGGCATGTTGTGTGCGTTGTAATGCTTGGTTGTGATTGTGATGTTGTGTGGTTTGCGAATGCTTATTTATGACTCGTGAGTGTTGGTGTGATAAATGGGGTGTTGTATGTAGTCTTCTCGTGTGGGGCTCTTGCTGAGGCGTGTGAGGTCAGGCACTCACTTCACTCCCATCTAGACGAATCCTGTCTGGGCAGCCTCCAGAGGGGTCGGTCGTGACACAATTATCCCGTGAGAGCTCTCCGATCCAGATTTGTTGTATGTGAAGTGTGGCGTAGTTATGGACTGTCTCTGTCGAGCGTTTAGCTCGGAGTTACCTGTTTAGGTTTGTCCTGTTTGTATATGTTTAGACAGTTTCGTCGTGTTGGTTCGTGGAGTGGTTGGCTGGGTGACTCTTGCGTGATGGGAGTCTTGGTTGGCCTGAAGGACTTCGGCTGTGACCGAGGGGGTCGAGGTGAGGACCGAGGGGTGTCGACCGCGTTCAGACCTCATTCCGCCGGGTACCTCAGCAGGTACGGCCGTTAAGTCTTGCCTTTCTGTTGCGCTAAGTCTTCCATTCCTGTGTGTAATTTAGCCATGTTTTGTTTTTTTTTCTCTACCACGGGTTATTGAGTACAGCGGGGGTGTGGTTTTGTATCGGACGTTAGTGTCATTTTTTTTCCTCTCTCCGGATTCCGTCTGCCTGTTTGTTTTTCCGGCCAGCCCCACGCACTGTTGCTCGTGCTGTGGGGCGCGGTGTTGCCAGAGAGGGGGGCAGCGGACATAGTTTTTTGTTTGTTTTTTTTTCCGGTGAGCCCCACCGACACTGTTGATCGTGTTGTAGTAGCGCGGTGTTGCCAGAGTGGGAGCCAGCGGAACTTGGTCGCACACACGACACCCATACATCACACATATCCACAACCCTAAAATATTTGTTTTTCAAGTGGAATTGTTTCCCTGTATTTGATAATGTAGGTTATAGTTGTCATGGCAACGTCCCCGGTTGCTGGTGGTATGGCTATCGGGCGTCTCGAAGAAGAAGGGTCTTTAATGTAGTCACCACTATTAGTACCGGCACTTCGACTTCAGTGACTTCCTCTTATTCCAGTTGTAGCCGATCCTACAGGATTAAGGGGAAAGGGGGGAATTGGAATTATTATTTAGTGAGTGGTCCAGCGAGTACCTTTCATTCTTCTTCGCTAGGGGATTTTCCTGCTGAGACCCCCCGGACTGCACTTCCGCCGGAAGCGTCAGAGTTAGCGAATCAAAAACTGTGGGGCTTCTGTTGAGTCGCAGAAAACCAAAGCCCCCCTATCTGCCGTGCTTCCCCTCGTAAGGTGTATGGCCCGGGGGACTTTCTCATTGGGAAAGGTCGAGACCAAGGGACGGGTCAGCGGGTCTTCCTCCCGTGTGGGAGAGGTGAATCCTTCCCAGGACATCACTCTGTCTGATGTTTTTAGGCGACAGCGACGGGGATGAGGCCATCCGTAGGGAGGAGCGTAGGGAAGAGACTGTTAGGCAGGCAGGCCCTCGTAGGGAAGAGGTGCTCTGCGCAGAGAGGAGACTGACAGGACAGGAGATTCTGCATAGGGTAGAGGCTATTCTTCGTAGGGTGAGGGTTGCTCAGAGTAGGGAAGAGGCTGCCAGCAGGAGGTCAGCGTAGGCGAGAGGCTCTGCCCTCCGTAGGAAGAACTAGACAGGAAGGTGCTCTGCGTGGGAGGAGATGGAACAACTTCTTTCGCGGTCTCCCGCATCTGTAAGTCAGGGGGTTTAATCACCTGGCAGGTGATAGAGTTAGAGGCCCAAAGTTTAAAAGCTTCCAGAGTTCAGACCTAGTGAGGACATTGATATGTTCCTAGAGCATTTTGACAAAGGTGCTAGTTCATACCAATTGTCTGAGGAACAAAGGCTATGCACCTTTTAGTTGGATTATTGTGCTGCAAGGGAGTGTGTGCTCACTCGAAATGAAAGGTGCGTCTTATGCAGACATGCAGTTGGCTCAGGGTAAGCGTTTTCCACTTACCCAGGACGTACAGGAGGAAGTCAGGTCCATGAAGAAGAATAATGACGAGACTTCGGCAGTTTGGTGATAGGGCCTGCGCAAAACGTAGGGTACTGGCGTCAGTTGGCTAAGTTGAGCTGGAGGATCTGATCATCATTTGAACAGCTCACCAACACTGTGTCCCAGAGTTGAGGACGGATAGCGAGACAGCCCCACTCAGGATTTCGCGGCTGCGATTCACACAGCTGAGGTGTTTGCTGAAGCTCGCAGGGATGAGGGGCTCGCACCAGTACGGAGAGGAAGCCTCCACAGGATTTTGTGCAATAAGGCGCAAACTGCTAGCGGGTGTACAGGGCAGGCAATTCTCGGGGACCGCAGCACCCCGATTTTGTTTTCTTTGTGGTCGTATCCGGCCACATTAGGAGAGATTGCCTTAAAGCGCTGGTGGTCATGGGGCTAGTCTTTCAGACGCCCGCGCCTCAGGCTAACGTGGGGGGGTCCATACAAGCTTCTGGTGGTTTACTGAGTGTCCAGTGTTTCTTTCTGTTGTTGGATTCATCTTGGGTCGACTCCATCAGGGATTCGGGAGGCATCAAACACTCTTTGTGGATAAGGATTTAGTTTCACCTAAGCCGGCGGGGCGCCAGTTACGATGTTGTGCGGGTTGGAGGCGGGTTTTAACTCCACCGTCCTTCAGATACTGTTTCTATCTCCCACCCGTACCTTCTGTGGCGAAGTATGGGCCATCGGGTGGAGCGACCTCTGGATTCCCTTATGTAGGGAATACTATCCCTTCGCAGACGGACGCCGTCAGTCCGTGTCTACGGATTTGCCGTACATGGCGTGTGTGGAGAGTTCACCACACGCGCCAAAGCTAAGAAGCAGGAACAGGAAATTGCGTCCCGTTCTTAGCCGAATCTCGGAAGACGAGGTTCGGCAAGGGCGATCCTGGCTAGCATTATCGTCTTCAGCAAGGGACTTGGATGCCAACGCCTGCGACAACTGGTAGGTGTCCCTGCTCAGTCTGCCCGACACGCCAAGGTGAGCTTCAAGCTCCACAAGGGGATCCTCTTTCAGGGTTTTCACTCAGGCAGCTCGTGTGGCCAAGCAACTAGTGGTCCCCCTAAAGCTTGAGAGAGTCAGGGCTCGGCCGGCCCACGATTCCCCATGGCAGGTCATATGGGTCTTCCAAGCGGACTCTCGAGCGAGTAAGACAGACTCTTTGGCCAGGAGAGTGAACTCACAGGTTAGGCAGTACTGCCGCAGTTGCGATGGGGGTCCTGGGGCCCCAACGGACAAAACACCTAAGGGTCGCTTGAAGCGTGTTCCTAGGGTCAGTGCCACGGGTTGGGGAGGCATTCAGGCAAGGTTGGGGTCGACCTGGTGGGGAACCATTATTCCTCCATCCGCTCGCGGTCACGCTACACTTCGGGTAAATAGTGGTAGAATCTGCGAGTCGATACCCAGAGGCTGTCCCGCTATAGGACTACGATGCCCATACTGTTGCTGAATATCTCAGGGCAGATTTGGACGCGCACTGGACGTGCCAAGAAGAAGTACGGCTGGAAAGTTTGTAATGGAGAGCGATCATCATCCTCTCCGTGCTTGGGGTCCGGTTCGTGCCAGTCAGTCGTCGATCATGAGTTAGGCAGTGGGAACTGCTGAGTCAATGCGTTCACTTTCCGTCATATCTAAGGGGTTCCTGTAATACGGATGCTGACTTATCTTATTGGACGAGCTCCGTAGTCAGACATTGGAAAAAATGGTCCAGAGGGACACTTCCCCTCACCAGGGTTTTATTGATATCCCTTTTGGGTCTTTGTAGTCAGTGTTTCTGACAGTGTTACTTAGTGATGTAAACGGTAGTGAATCGCCAATGGTTCGGATTGTATTACTTTCATGGTTGGAAGGTTTTGCTTAGTTGTTTGATCAATGTAGTATTAGGTATTTCCCTGTGTGATTCTATCGTAGATGTTTGTATTGGATTCCTCGTACTTTGTCGATCACAGAGAGTTGGGTTCGGTCCATTGTTGTGAATTTGCACATGCGTCAAGCGTTCAAAGGAAGCACGGTACTTCTCAGAGAAGAAACAGATGCGTTTAGAAGGGGGGTTTGTCACGGTTTTTGTCACAGGCCTACGGTCGGTTTGAACCCATTCTAGGGTGGCGGAAAAATTACTCATTTATTTATTGTCGTTGCGGTTGTCGTTGTATCCGTCCCTTAATGTGGCTTGTGGTGCGGATTGCACCCTTGGTTTGTAGTTCAGCTCAACTTCGGTTTTGCTTTCTCTCTTCTCTCTCTAATTCCACTGCCCGTG
>CM031602.1:3014029-3026868 GCA_018398815.1 Conus ventricosus
AGTCCTTATGTCTGTTTCTGTGTGCCTCGCCGTCTCCTTTTCTATCTCTGTCTCTCTATCGCGAGTTATTAACTTCCAAACAAAATCCAAAACTGGTTTGGCAAGCAATAAACCAGCATAACAACAACAGTTCTTCTTCAAAATCAACTGTTATCAAAGGTATTTCTGCTGAACAACTTAACACTCACTTCTCTACCATTCCAGTTACAGTTTTTACTACGGGTCATTCAAGCTCTAATGAACTTAAAGAACTCCATCAATTTTGTACGAAAAAAAAATCACGCCCTGTTTTTAAAAATTCCCCTCATAACTGTGGCACGGGTTTGAATCAGTCCCTCCCAAATCTCAACAGTCGGGAACACGGGGAAACTAGAGGGCATAGATGGCAAAATACTGAAACTCTCGGCCCCTTTTTTAAAAATGCCCCTTTTAAACTTTAAAACTTTAATCTGTCATAGATAAAAGTTTTTTTTCCCAAAATGCGTTCAAAAAGAAAAATTAAAACCCTTTCCCAACAAATCGGGAAAAAACCCTTACCTTCTAAAAACTACAGCCAATATAAATTTATCTACCCTTTTTCCAAAACCCCTCTGGGAAAAGCATTTAAATAAAAACATTCCTTCTTCACTTAAAACAATTTACAATTTTTCTCCTTCCCGGACAGTCGGTTTCAACAGAAACATTCCTCCCCTTCTGCTTTAAAATCAATTTGAAGATGTGTGGTTTAAAATAAAAATTAATAACAACAGTTTTTGTGGTTCTTTTTTCGTTTTTTTTAAAAAAAAACATTCGATGTCATTGACCACAATCCCCTTTTAAATTCGAAAACGGGAGATATAGGGTTTTTCAAAATCCCCCCCTTATCCTTCTAAAATCATACATCCCCCAAAAACGAAAACCCTTTTCGTCTTATGGGGGAAACGGCGGGCCCTCTTTAAAACAATTTTAAAGTATGGCTTTTCCCCAAAAGGGGCCCCTTTTTAAAGGCCCCCTACCCCTTCTCAATCCATTAATTCCTCCCCCTAAAATGTGAGATCTACATGGACCCTTGCAGAGACACCACAATTCACACCAGCCTTTAAGGACCCTTTCCCAGTCTTTCAAACTTTTTGCAAGAGGGGGTACCAACGACCTTGAAAAAAATGGCCCGAACTAAATCATAGGTCATTTTACCCTCAAAAACAAAACCATTACTTTTAAAAACCTAGGAAAAAAAAGCAAAAGCTCCCCAAATTTTTTCCCCTTTTCCCTTTACACCTAATTTAATTTTTCTTGTGGAACAAGTCACTCATCAAAAAGAAACCCAGGAAAAATAATTGCCCAATAGTTCAGCGGGAAACCCCCAAAAAACGTTACATGAAAAAAAGCTCCCCCAAAGAAAGTCATCAGTCCCAAAATCAAACCCCATTTTTTTTCTTGACCTTCATTCACAAAAAATTTTTTTTTCCAGCTCTTTTTTCATCTATGTTGATTATTTTAGATTTATGGGATTCGAAGTGCAAACACACTGAAACCATTGTTCGGGCCTAAATAAAGAGGCGCCCCCAAACAAAATCCTTTGAAAAAAAAAAAACTACCCTCGAAAGCTCTGATTAAAAACATTTCACTTTCTTTTATTCACCCAGGACTCAATACAAAAAAGGGCTAATGAGGAAACAAGTTTTTGTTGGGGGTTTGCCCCAACAATTTTAAATTGAGACGTTCTCAAAAGCTCGTCGAAAAACCCCCACAAACCCATATCCAATCCCCAAATTTGCCCTTTTTAAAATAAAGTCTAAGTATTTGGGGAACCTTTTTTGGAACCCCCTTCCAAAAATCATAAAACAAACCCATTGTTCCCCCAATTTTCAAAAACATTTCCCTTACCCATCTTTGCGGTAAAAAATAATAAAAAAAAAAAACATAAATAAAAAAAAACAAAAAAAACCATAAGTAATCCCAAAGGTAATCTCAAAAGATAAACACCCCTTTTTTTCTTTTAAAAAAACCAATTTTCTTTTCTAAATTTTTTTTTTTTCCTTTTTTTTCATGAAATTCAAGTATCTGATTGTATTTAATAAAAAATTTAAAAAACCAAAGTTTTGGTTTTGAATGAAATTTTGTATTTTTTGTATGTTTTATTTATGTGTGTAATAAAAATGTACTTTGTGCGAAAAGTATGTGAATTTTGTTTGGTGAAAGTATGATGTACATTAGTGTGTAAAGTATATTTTTGGAGGTATGTTTTTAAAATTTTATTTTTTATACATATATATTTTGGGGTTATTTTTATATATAATATATATAATATATATATATATATATTTAAAATTATATTTTTTTTGTGTGTGTGTTGTGGGTGTGTGTGTTGTGGTGTGGGTATGCATATGTTTTGTTGGGGGTTATATATGTGGGGCCATTGGAAAAATCTTATGAAAAATGATTATATGTTGCCCCCTTTTTTTCACTCTCTCTTCTCTCTCCCCTTCCTCTTTCTCTCTCTCTCCTTCCCCTCCCTCTCTCTCCTTTTTCTTTCTCCCTCCTCCTCCTCTCTCCCCCCCTCCCCCTCTCCCCCTCTCTCTCCCCTCTCCCCCCTGTCTCTGTCTGTGCATGTGTGCGTGTGTATGTTCCAAATTTCCCCGTAATATTTTGTCATGTTCTTTTAACTGTTAAATTTTAAATTAAGGCTAATTATTGTCCCCGGAAAAATTTAAAAAAGTTCCCCCTTTCCCCTTCTTTACTTCTCTCTTCCCCCTCTCTCCCTTCCTCCTCTCTCTCTTTTTCTCTCTCTCTCCTTTTTTTTTTCTCTCCCCCCCCCCCCCCCCCCCCCCCCCCCCCCACCCCCCCCCCCCCCCCCCCCCCCCCCCCCCCCCAATGTCATCTCACTTTTTTTTTTTACGTTCTACGTATTTTCATGCCTTGCAAAAAATTTGAATGGGGTGGTCCCTTTGCTCTTCTCTCTTCTTCTCCTCTCTTCTCCTCTCTCTCTCTCCCCCCCCCCCCCCCCCCTCTCTCCTCTCTCTCTCTCTCTCCTCCCCTCTCCTCTGTGCGTGCAAACGTCCCGGTTTTTTTGTGTTAAAAAATTTAATGTACGCACTTTGTCAATTAAATTCACTGTCTGTTTTAAATACATCCCCAAACCCTTTGTACGTTTTTGTACACTTTTTCCCATTTTTTTCCCCCCAAAGCCCACCCCCTTCTCCCTCCCCCCCGCCCCTCCCCTTTCCCTTTTCTTTTTATTATTTTCTTTTTTATATTTTTTTTTAAAATTTTTTTTGTTTTTATTTTTTTTGTTGTTGTTTTTTTTTATTATTAAATTTTTATTTTTTGTTTTTTTTTTTCTTTATCTTCTATTTTCATTTGAAAGTTCCTTTTATGGGTTACAGGGCCCCTTTGCTTGCTTTTTTGAATTTTTTACATTAAATTTATTTCAGCATGTTGTAAATCCCTAAATCAGGGCGAGGGTGGATGTAAAAAAGGGACGTTTGTGCTTTTTTCCCTTTTTTCCTCTTAAATAAAGAAATTTTTCTTGTCTTGTCCCTTTCTTGTCTCCTTTATTCCCCCCCCTTCTTTTTCCCCCTGAGACTCTTTTTGTGTGTGTGTGTGTGTGGTGTGTGTTTGGGGTTGTGTTTTTTGTGTGTGGTGGTGTGTGCGTGTGTGCGTGTGTTTTTTTTGTGTCTTTTTCCCTTATCCTGCCGGGTTTTCCCGTTGTCCCGTCCCTTTTAGTCTATCCCTCATTTTAATTTTTTTTTCTCGTTTTTTGTGTCTGTCTGTCTGGGCTGTCTTCTTTCTCTCCTCTCTCTCCCCTTTTCTCTCCCTTTTTCCCCTCTTTTCTCCCCTCTCTCCCTCTTCTCTTCCTCTCTTCCCCCACTCGTCCCCCTCTCCTCTTCTCTTTCTCTTTCCCCTCTTCCCCTTCCCCTCCCCCCCCCCCTCTCCCCTTTTTTTTACCCGTCTGAAATTTTTGTTTTTTTTCTTTTCTTTTCGTTCCCCTTTAAATCTGTGTATCCCCTCCCTATTTTTTTTTTTTTCTCCCCCTCTCTCCTTTTCCCCTCCCCCCCTCTCTCTCTTCTCTCTTCCCCTCTCTCTTCCTCTCCCCCTCTCTCTCTTCTCTCCTTTTTTCTTCTTCTTCTTCTTCTTCTTCTTCTTTTTCTTTAAAGTGACTCCCTTTCCGGGCCAGAATTTGACAGGGGAGAGAGGGGAGGGGGAGAGAGAAAGGGGAGAGAGAGAGAGAGAGAGGGGGAGGGGGAGAGAGAGGGGAGGGGAGAGAGGGGGGGGGAGAGAGGGGAGAGCGAAAGGCAAAAGCGAACGTTTTAAAAAAAGCATATAAGAATAGGAATTTTACAAAGGTTAAATGGAAAAATTTTGGGGGTGGGATGGGGAAGGGATGGGGGAAGAGACACATAGAGAAAGAGAAAAAAAAAGAGAAAGAGAGGAGAGAGGGGAGGAGGGGGGAGAGAGAGAAGGGGAAAAAGAGAGTGCGGGGGGAGGGGAGAAGGGGGGAGAGACAGAGAGAGGGCAGAGTCACACGAGGGCAGAGAGACGATAGAAAAGCCCGGGCAGACGAAGAGAGATGAGGAAAATTTTTCTGTTTTCCCAACTCTTTTCCCTACGTCATTAATGTTCCTTGTGGGGAAGCGATAAAGCTTTTTTTTGTGGTTTGGTTTTCCCCCCCTGCCGGCCCGTTTTTTTGAGCTAGAAACCCGTGATGCAACCCTTTGGGAAAAGTGTTGCCCCCACGGTGTATCTAGTGGCAAAAGGGAAATTGTCGTCATGGTTGAATTTTGCGCTGTTTTTTTGTTGGGAATTTTGGGCAAGGGGTTGTTAATTTAAAAAAACTGTCTCCGTTTCAAAAAATTTTTAGTTTTTCGGGGCGCATCATTTGATTTTTGTTTTTTTTCCCTCACTCAGTTTAAAGGGGAAAAAAACGAAAAATCTGTTTTCTTCAGCGCTGTCGGTTATTTCAAGTCGTGTGGTTTGCTCCCCCATGTCGTAAAAAATATCTTGGGTTTTTTTAAAAAGTATCTCCCCGGAAATGTATTCCCTTCCCTTTTTTCTTGATCGTGTGTGGGTTTCCCTTTTCGTTTATTTGCTTTTTTGGGGCTGAATTTTGCTGAGCATTAAATGGCTTGGGTATAAGTGATGTGATGAAAAAATGATTCCCCATGCTCGAGAGTTTTTGGTGGGCACAGTGGTGAAGAAATTTTTAAGTTCGCAGTCAAAGGTTAAAAAGTTCGAGTTAGTCTTTTCCTGACTTTTAAAAAATTTTGCTTTGTTGCTTTGTCCCTTTAAAAGTGTTTTTTGGCGGATGGGGTGGTGGATTAAGCACACCTTTTCCCCCCTTCCCCCCTTTTACTTAAATGGGAAGGGGCCCATTCCTGGTGCTTTTCGACTTTGGGGCATTTTGCCCCTTAAACCTGAAGTATTTAGGTGTGTGTACGAGTTAAACCTGAATGTATTTAGGTGTCTGTACGAGTTAAACCTGAATGTATTTAGGTGTTGTGTACGAGTTAAACCTGAATGTACTTAGGCGCGTGTTAAGAGTTTAACTAGAGATATTGTTATGCTTTGGTGCGTGTGGGGGTTAAACCCGACGACTGTATTACGCTTAGATGTGGGAGATACATCTGGATGTATTTTACATCCTGCGTGTGGGAGTTAAACCTGAATGTATTATACTTAGGTGAGAGTGTATATAATATAATTAATAATAATAAAAATATAATATTGTGCGTAGGTGCATGAGGGAGTGAACCTGAGCGTATACTTAGGTGCGAGTGGGAGCTAAATCCGAATGTCTTAAAGCGTAGATGCTTGAGGGACTTAAACCTAATGTATTATACTTAGGTGCGAGTGGGAGTTAAACCTGAATGTACTTAAATACGTGTGGGACCTGAATGTACTTAAATACGTTTGGGGTCTGAATGTACTTAAATACGTGTGGGATTTAAACCTGAATGTAGTTAGCTACAAAAATGTGGTAAATCTTGTTCTCTCTGTCTCTCGCTGTCTCTCTGTCTCTGTCTCTCTCTCTCTCTCTGTCTCTCGCTGTCTCTCTGTCTCTGTCTCTGTCTCTCTCTCTCGCTCCCCCCCCCCTCTCTCTCTCTCTCTCCCCCTCCTCTCTCTCTCCTCTCTCTCTCTCTCTCTCTCTCTCTCTGTATATATCTGTCTCTGTCTCTGTTCCTCTCGCTCTCTCTCAACACCCCTCCCTCCCACCCTCCCTCTCTCTGTCTCCCTTTCTCCCACCCTTTCCATTACTGTCTATCTGCCTGTTCGTCTGTCTGTCTCTGTCTCTGTCTCTCTCTCTGTCTCTCTCTCTCTCTGTCTCTCTGTCTGTCTGTCTGTCTCTCTCTCTCTCTTTCTCTCTCTTCTCTCTCTCTCTCCCCTCTCTCTCTCTCTCCCCTCTCTTCCTCTCTCTCTCTCTCTCTCTCTCTCTCTCTTTCTCTGTGTGTGTGTGTGTTGTGTGTGTGTGTGTGTGTGGGGTGTGTGTGTGTGTGTGTGTGTGTGTGTGTGTGCATGTCACTCATCTCACTGTCGGTATTTTTTCCGTTGGAACATCAGTTCTATCCATAACAGAGAAGTAATAGTTATTTTCACATTAAAACAATAATTGTGTGCATGAATAATATAGCGTTTGTCAAAAATCAAAACAACCTCTTTTTCACAACTGTCGTCGCCATAAAAACATCAGAGAGAGCTTCAGAAAGGGAAATATTGATTTTCAACCTCTCAGACCACCAAAAAAACACCTGTGTGCTGCAATGATAACAATATAGGCCGTTATTGCCGGCGATCACACCAAAGTATGGAACACTCCTAACTCCAAAATTCACAAGAACATTTGCTTTTATAAAAACAGTTATGATTCATTTCAAGGGGAAACATAACGTACATTAACGTTCGGATGCAACGCAAAAAAAAAAAAAAAAAAAGGACAAACAAAGACCGTCTTCCATGAAAACGATAAATTATGCCCTTTTGACACAAGTAGATACCCATACCATGCCCTTTCTCGAACTGGGGCAGTCAGTAACCCCAAGTTGTCATTCTGCGCAGAAGATGACTGGTTAATAAAACACTGGCATTTCCCAACCAATATCATCAGCGGAAAGGCACTGTCCGAGCTGCTTTACTGCCGTCGTCATGGAAAGTGCTGACAAACGGTGCTCAAACCTAGCCCATCGTGTTGGGGACGATTAAGAGCTTTCCATCGTGTAGGTAACGAGAGAGAGAGAGAGAGAGAGAGAGAGAGAGAGAGAGAGAGAGAGTAAGAGAGAGAGGGAGAGGGGAGGGAGGGAGAGAGAGAGAGACAGAGAGAGAGAAACAGGTAGTCTCCACACACACACACACACACCACACACACACACACACACACACACACACACACACACACACACCCAGATAGACACACACACTCTCTCTCAGACAGACAGACAGCCAGACAGACAGACTCTCTCTCTCTCTCTTTCTCTCTCTCTCTCTCTGTCTCTCTCTCTCTCTCTCTCTGTCTCTCTCTCTCTCTCTCTCTCTCTCCCCTCTCTCTCTCTCTGTCTCTCCCTCTCTCTCTCTCTCGCTTTCTCTCTCTCTCTCTCTCTCTCGGTCTTTCTTTCTCTCTCTCTCTCTCTCTCTCTCTCTCTCTCTCTCTCTCTCCTTCTCTCTCTCTCTCTCAGTGACTGATAAGCGGTTTTTCCCGGTTCCTCCTGATCAAAGCGATTCTTCTCATGTTTTCTACGACATCCCTCAGTCGCCACTTGCTTGTCACACTTTTATGTAAACGAACCATTTCAAATTAGATTCCTCCCCTTGGAAACGGCTTGGAAACGACTCTAAACGGATTTTTTTTCCATTTCATTCCTCGATTTATCTTCAAAATGTGATTTGCGGGAAAGATGTTTCATGTCGAGACCAAAATACTAACAGACACACACACACACACGCACACACACACACCACAACACACACACAACACACACACACACACACACACACACACACACACACACACACACACACCACCCCACACACACACACACACACACACACACACACACACACACACACACACACACAGAGGATGGAGTAGAATGAGGGGGGGGGGGGGGGGGATTTCTTGATGTGCTAGCTCCCAGCAGCTGAAGCTGGTTGATGCTGTCTCTATGGGAAAGCAATATGCTTATTGGTCCCATTTCCCCGCCTGCCTGCAAGTTGGGAGATTGAGCTGAAAGTCGTTGCCTTAGACATTCGTTGCGGCAAGCAAAACCGCTTTCTGTTTGAAGGCTCATATTAAAGATATTAACTCGTGGGTTTTCTTCTTCTTTTTTTTTTTTCTTCTAAAGCTGGGGTTTAAAAGCATTAAAATCCAGGCTTTTTCGTTTTCTTTCTTTGCGGCTAAGGATGATTAGAAAGCTTATTTCAGAATGTTAACATCTTCTAAGGCTGGGCATGATTGGCTTACTTCAGAAGGTTTCCATCTTCAAAGACTGTTTCCAATTTCTAGAGCGGCTTTTTGTGAGTCATGGATTAATTCGTTAACTCTGATCCAGGTATCATCGAAACTGCGGGCATCCTTAAGTAGCATCTATTCAAAGTTTTAAAAAGTGGTGTGGTTAGCTAATTACCGACGCGATGTCGTGTGGTACTTTGGTTAACATTTGGAATTTATGTCTCTAGTCTTCGGGGGTTTTTCCCCCCCTTGGTTTTGGGTGGTTTTGGGTAGGGTTATTATTTTCAGTCCTGATTCATGGTCAGCTGACTGGCTGGAATATAAGTTTTCAAATTTTTAAGACCATTTGTCATCTAGGGGGGTCTTCGTTCCGGTTGGTCTGAAGTTTGCTGTCTTGATGAGGTTTTAAACTCCCAGGTTTGTCTAATCTTCCCAAAATTTGGCATGGCGTCTCATTAGATACTAAACATTAAAGGGGGAACCTTTTGTGTAGAAGTGGCGTTTTAGTGTTTTTTAATGCGCCTTTTGAGAAGTAAAGCAGCATTGGTTTTTTAAAAGGGTCAAACACACCTCCCCCGTAGTCTTTTACGTTTAAAAAAAACCCTGCGCTTTCGCGCCAAAATAGTTTTGTTGGAAGAGCATGGTTTGAAGTTTAAAAGGGTCCTGGTTAAATCCTGTTTTCCTTTGGTTTGTTTTTTGTTTTGGGGCTCTACGGGATTAAAAGGGGCTTCCTGAAAAGAGTAGGGGGGGGGGAGCGAAAGAGGGGGGATGGGGGGGGGGGGAGTGGGCAGGGAGGGGAAAAGAAGGGGGTTTGGGTAAAGGGGGATAAAAAGGGGAAGGACTTGGGAGTGAGAAAAGGGGGGGTGGGAAAAGAAAGGGGGGAACAACCAAATGGGGGAAGGGGAAAGGAAGAAGGGGAAGTGGGGAAGGAGAAGGGGTGGGGGGAGGGAAGGGAAAAGGGGGAATGATTAAAAGGAAAGGGGAGGAGGGGGAAGCAGCTGATGGGACCCGGGGGGGTGGGGGTGGGGGGGGGGGAGCGTCTAGCAAAAAAATATAAGGTTCATAGTGTGGGGGGAGCCTGGTTGACCCATGTAAAAGCATAATTTCCAGAAAAATTTGAATTTCAACCCCAAATCGCCGCCCAACATAAAAAGGGGCGACTCGTTTCTCACTCTCTGAGGGCATCGGTTTTTTTCAGCGTCCTCGCCCCGCCCTTGGATCGCTGGCGGGGATGTTTATCCCCTTTGTACGTGTGGGCCAAACCCTTTAAAATTTTTACTATAAAAAAAATTATTGAATTTGTCATGGCTGTCTTTATCTCTCTGTCTCTGGTCTCTCTCTCTCTCTTCCTCTCTCTCTCTTCTCTCCCTCTCCCCTCTCTCTTTTCTCTTCTCTCTTCTCTTTTCCCCTCTCTTCTTCTCTGGTGTTGTTGTGTGTGGTGTGGTGGTTGGGTGTCCTCCTTCTTTCTCTGTTTCTGCTCTCTCTCTTTCTTTTTTGTCGGGGGCTGTCCCTCCTCTTCTCTCTCTCTCTCTCTCTTCTCTCTCTCTCTCTTCCTCCCCTGTCCATTCCCCTCTCTCTCTCCCTCTCCTCCCCTCTCCCCCCTGTCCCCCCCCCCCCCCCCCCCCCCCCCCCCCCCCCCCCCCCCCCCCCCCCCCCCCCCCCCCCCCCCCCCCCCCCCCCCCCCCCCCCCCCCCCCCCCCCCCCCCCCCCCCCCCCCCCCCCCCCCCCCCCCCCCCCCCCCCCCCCCCCCCCCCCCCCCCCCCCCCCCCCCCCCCCCCCCCCCCCCCCGTTTTTTTTTCCCTTTCCTCTTCTCTTCTTCCTTTTCCCTTTCTTCTTTTTCCCCTTCCTTTCCGGTTATTCCCCTTTCCATTGTTTCTTTTTCCTTTCCCCTTTTTCCCCCCCCTTTTCCCTTTTTCCTCCTCCCTCTTTCTCTCCTTTTTTTTGGGAAAAGTTTTGTTCCGAATCACTTTTTGTTTAAATTTTGGGGGGGGGGGGGGGGGGGGGGGGGGGGGGGGGGGGGGGGGGGGGGGGGGGGAAAAAAAGGGGGGGGGGGGGGGGGGGGGGGGGGGGGGGTTTGGGGGGGGGGGGGGGGGGGGGGGGGGGGGAGGGGGGGGGGGGGGGGGGGAGGGAGGTTTTTTTTCTTTTGCTTACTGCCAAAAGGCTGGCACGTTGTTGGTGTTACCTTTTGGAAAAGAATGCCCTCTTTTGGTTTTATTTTTTCCACCTGTTTGCAGGTTTCCTTAGCTAAACGAAGTCGTTGCTTTAGTATTGATCCTGGTGGCCAAAACCTTTTCTCTGCAGACTCAAATTTTAAAAAATTTTAATTCGAGGGGGTTGTTGGGGGAAGGGGGGGGAGGGTGGGTGGGTGCGTAAATGGAATGAGGGAGGTGGAGGGGATTGGGAGTAGGAAAATGGTGGGAGGGGAGGGGGGAGAAGACAAAGGGAAAAGCCGTTGGGGGGTTGCGGGGTGGGGGGGGTGGGGGGGACGGGAAGTTAAGAGGGGAAGGGAGGGGGGGGGGGGGGGGAAAAAAGAAAGGGGGGAGGGGGGAAGGGGGAAAAGGGGGGGTGGGGGGGATGGTGAAGATGGACAGGCAGGGGGGGGGGGGGGGGGGGGGGGGGGGGTGGAGCGACTCGTATATTTCAAATAAAGGTTCACGCGGGGGAGGGGGTCTGGTTGGCCCATGGTAACCCGAGTTCCCAGGGGAACGTTCGGTTCAATCCCCCGCCCCTACCAAAAAACTACGATTTTCTTTTCTCTCTAAAAGGGTTTTTACTCTGAAGTATCTTCGTTGTGTAAGTCCACCTCCCATTCTCATACCTCTACCCCCCCCCCCCCAACCCCCTCACCCCCTTTCCATGTCACGTGATTTTTATATCTATCTGTCTTATCATACGCAAACCCTCAATGTCACTGACAAAATGTTGGAAATTTTTTCTTCTCTCTCTCTCTGTCTTTTTCTCTCTGTGTCTATCTCTGTCTCTTTCTCTTTCTCTCTCTCCATCATCGTGGTGACAGCCCTGATATGGCCTTTTGCGGTCGGCTGGGCTATAAGCAAACATTACCTTACCTTACCTTACCCTCGGTCTCAGATTAATACGCAGTTTCCAGACTATGATCAATGCGATTCTTCTCATGTTTTCTATACATTCCACAGTCGCCACTGACTCGTCATGCGGTTATGTAAACGAACCATTTCAAATTAGATTCCTCCCCTTGGAAACGACTCTAAAAGGATTTTCCATTTCATTCCGGATTTATCTTCAAAACGTGATTTGCCGGGAAGATGTTTCGTGTCGAGGCCACACTACTGACGGTGGGGGAGACACACACACACACACACACACACACACACACACACACACACACACACACACACACACACATCACACACACCACACACACACTCACTCCAACACACACACTACACACACACACACACACACACACCACACACACACACACACACACACTCAGATGAGAGAGAGAGAGAGAGAGAGAGAGAGAGAGAGAGAGAGAGAGAGAGAGAGAGAGAGGATTATTTCTCTGATCTGCTGGCCCCCAGAGGCAGGGGCTCGTTGATGTTGCCTTTGTGGGAAACCGATACGCTTATTGGTCGATTTCCCGTCTGCCTGTGAGCAGGAAGAGCTAGAGCTGAAACTCGGTGCTTTGGCAATTCGTTGGGGCGAGCTAAACTGCTTTGTCTGGGCTCCGAGGTTAGGGAACTGACTTGGAAACTTTTTAATTTTTTCTTGGGGATGATTAGAAAGTTTATTTTGTAATGTTTTCAATTTTCTATGGCTGTTTCCAGGTTCTAAAGCTGTTAGAACTTGTCTGTAACTCATTCGGCTAATTATGTATATATAGATATAGATAGATTTATAGATAAGTATATCTATATACTCTTATGTCATGAAGTGGGTTATGGTTAGTTCATTACTGACGTCAGTCGTGGTATGTTCTTTGTTTAGTATCTTGGGAAGTATGTCTTTTCCTTTTGTCTGTTGTGTTTCCTTTTTCATTCTGGATTTCTGGGTTGGTTTTTTTGTCTGGCTGGCGGGGTTGTAAGTAATACAATGAATTAAAGCACGTTCTCTCCATCTGCCTCAGTCTGTATGTGTGTCTATCTGTGTGTCGCTTGTTTCTTTGCAGTATGCAGTCTTTGATGTTGGTTTTACAAATCCACGGTTTTTATCTGATCTTCTCCAAATATGGCGTGGTTGTCTCATCAGCCTACTGGACAAATCAATGGCCAGTCACTTTTATGCTATACAGTTGCATTGGTCGTATTTCAGTGCGACCATGTGGTGGAGCCAAGTGATGTAAGCTTTCCCAAGAAAGTTGACACGCCTCGCCATCGGCGTTCCTAGAACTTGAAAACATCGTGCTTTCTGTCAGCCGAAAGAGCTCAGTTGGAAGATC